>CAUYLG010068675.1:0-24284 GCA_963573385.1 Cacajao melanocephalus | reverse complement strand
GTGTTAGCCAGGATGGTCTTGATCTCCTGACCTCGTGATCTACCTGCCTCGGCCTCCCAAAGTGCTGACATTACAGGTGTGAGCTACCAAGCCCAGCACCCACCGCCCCCCGTTTTTTTTTTTTATTGGTAGAGACAGGGTCTTACTATGTCACCAGACTGGTCTCAAACTCCTGGGCTCAAGCAGTTCTCCTGCCTCAACCTCCCAAAATGCTGAGATTATAGGTGTGAACCACCACGTCTGGCCTAAGTATGGACCTTTCAAAATTAGTGTAGAAATTTTTCATATTCTTGGCCTCATAATTCTACTTCTGAAGCTCCACACAAGACATGAGGAAAGATGTATGTATCAGAATGTTCATTCCAGCCTTACTGATCATAGTAGAAGGCAGAAAACAATGATAAGACCTAAGATGAGGGAGTGACTAGGAACAGAGGCCGAAAGGTGAAGTGCTTGAGAGTGGGAACTCCTGAGCCTGAGGCTAGGTTTGAATTGTGGTCTGCTACTTCCTAGTTGTGTGGGCTAGTGAGGACCGAAGCTCTCTGTGTGACAGTTTTTCCATCTGTAAAATGAGGATTACTGCAGTACCAAACCCATAGGATTGTGAGCATCAAGGAGCTCATAATATAAAGTATTTAGAACAGTGCCTAGCACACAGTAAGCATTGAGAGATGTTAGCGGCTATTATTGTAGCTATGAAAATGTGGTTTATAGGTTTTTATTGAACATGAAAATGATCATAAAGTTAACATATTATCAATATGTTCTGAGTTACATAAAACAATGTACATAAAAGGAAGGAAACACCTCAAAATGTTCTCAATTATCTCTGGGTGGGGGCCCATGAGTAATTTTTATTCTTTCTTTTAAGTTGTTTGCAAGTTTTCTATAGAGAACTTGTATCACTTTCATAACTAGAGGAAAATATTTATATCTACCTGAAATAGATATTTGAATTTCTCAGGGGGAAATTTCCCTTGAAGACCTTTAATGATAGAGGATTAGACTGTGAAGCTGGAACTATAGAATGCGCTAGAGTTCCGTTGTTGAGTAAAGGTAGAAATGAGTTTGAAATTAGTTGTTCTGTGTAGTGTTCAGTGCATGTTCTGAGGCTCTGGGAGAGATGCTTTCTCTTATTTAGTCCCTCAAAGGTCCCTTGAACGAGTGACTGCAGTTGTGCCCATTTTGCTGCTGACAAAATCAGGGCTTAAAGACGAAATCCTCTGCCCGGGGCCGCATGGCCAGTGAGGGGCTGCGCACCTTGGCTTGCCTCCCGAGCCCTCCACACCTGTGCTGTGACGTCACTCCAGAGTTGGGACTTTTACCTAGTCAGACGTCTGCACATAACAAATTGTTTTCTGTTCTTAAACCCTGTGCGTACAAATACAGCCTTCTGTTTGATGATCTTTATGGTGGTCTTTAATCATAGCTAGCTGGCAGGAGTTCCTTACTAACTTTTTGCACACTGCTTGTGTTCCTCCCCCTCTTTTGTTTTGAGACTGAGTCTCCCTCTGTCGCCAAGCTGGAGTGCAGTGGCATGATCTTGGCTCACTGCAACCTCCACCTCCCGGCTTCAAGCGATTCTTCTGCCTCAGCCTCCCAAGTAGCTAGGACTATAGGTGTGTGCTACCATGCCCAGCTAATTTTTTATATTTTTAGTAGAGACACAGTTTCACTGTGTTAGCTAGGATGGTCTTAAGCTCCTGACCTCGGCCTCCCAAAGTGCTGGGATTACAGGCATGAGCCACCGCACCCGGCCTTGTGTTCCCATTTTTATGCATCTGGCTGATTCACCAGTACCTTTTATTATCCTTCTGTCTACCTGGGCATTGTTACTTGACCTGAATTATCTGAAATGACAAGTTACTTTCAGGATAAAATGCGATTTTTATAACTTCTTTCTATAACTTAGATTAAATATCACCTAATGTATGTAATTTTTAAAAAATACATGATATTTTGGCCGGGTGTGTGACTCACACCTGTAATCCCAGCACTTTGGGAGGCTGAAGCATGTGGATCACTTGAGATCAGGAGTTCAAGACCAGATTAGCCAACATGGTGGAAACCCCTTCTCTACTAAAAATACAAAAATTAGCCAGGCATGGTGGTATACACCTGTAATCCCAGCTACTCGGGAGGCTGAGGCATGAGAATTACTTGATCCTGGGAGGTGGAGGTTGCAGTGAGCTGAGATTGTGGCACTGTACCCTAGCCTGGGCAACAGAGTAAGACTGTCTCAAAAACAAAAAAGAAAGCTTCAATTCCTCATTACAGAGAAGCTTGATTTTTTTTTTCCCCAAGTAATAACTAAGCTAGAGATACATGAAAGAGAGTAAATGAGAATAAAAACATCTGGCTGGACATGATGGCTCATGCCTATAATCCCAGCACTTTCAGAGGCCAAGGCAGTAGGATCACTTGAGGGCAGGAGTTTTGAGACCAGCCTGGCCAGCCCCCGTCTTACCAGAAATTAAAAAAAAATTAGCCAGGCATGGTGGTGCACACCTATAGTCCCAGCTACTCCAGAATCTGAGGTGGGAGGATCATGTGAGCCAGGGAGGTTGAGGCTATGAGTTGTCATCACACTACTACACTCCAGCCTGGGCAACCAAGTGAGATCCTGTCTCAAAAAAAAAAAATTAAAATAAATTAAATATTGAGCAAATAATCTTGCAGAAGTAACATCTGGGATGAAAAGATAGAAGAGAACCTGAGTGAATGATTGGTCTCACTCCACTGGTAAAAATGTTCAGACGTTGACATTCCTAAGACAGCCAGTAGTGGTTCTGATCTTTGCCAGTTAAGAGGCTTATCGTCAGGCACGATGCCTCACACCTGTAATCCCAGCACTTTAGGAAGCCAAGGCGGGCAGATCATCTGAGGTCAGGAGTTTGAGACCAGCCTGGCCAACATGGGGAGACCCTGTCTCTACTAAAAATACAAAAATTAGCTGGACTTGGTAGCACATGCCTGTAGTCCCAGCTACTCAGGAGGCTAAGACGGTAGGACAATCACTTGAATCTGGGAGGTGGAGGTTGTGATGATCCAAGATCATGCCACTGTTCTCCAGGCTGGATGATAGAGCGAGACTCCATCTCAAAAAATAAATAAATAAAATGAAATTTTGAAAAAGGGGCATATCACACTGCTTTTGCTTGATAACTTTCTCCTTGTGGCCCTTACATTGGGTGGGGGATGGAGAAGAGGGGAAAGACACATTTGTGAGAGATAAAATTCAGCTCTCCCAGCAGTGCAGGGCCAAGGCAGTCATTGATTGCTAACTGTCTCTCTGGTAAGACAGGCCTGGCCAGGTGTCCAGCTGGTCCCACAGGACCCTGGGCACACTGGTCCCTCAACTCACGGATACCTTTTCAGAGTTCTTCCTTCCAGACTGTCACTGCCTCCTCTGTGAGCTTACCCGTTTCTGCCTCCCAGCTTAGTGTTAGTGCTCCCTAAGGTTCTATCCTAATCCTCTGCTCTTCTCTCACTGCTGTCACTGGGGAACCTTGTTTCTTCCCTTTGCTTCTGCTAACAGATCTGTCTCCTGAGCCACGAGCCCCTACTGGACATAGCAAGCACAATCTTGACCATTTATCAAGCATCCACTCTGTGCCAGCCATTTGACTAGAGGCTATTTCTTCATGTGTAATTTACAAACAGTGAAAAGCCCAGGCCTTACATGGGACAGTTTAGTGCATCTGGACAAATGTGATATCTACATACCAACACCCAATTCTATGCTTTGTCTTTTAAAAATTTCAAGTCAACTCAAATTGTGATTCTCATTTTTATAGTTGAAGAAACACACTAGCTAGATGAAGATGAGTGATTTGAGTGAGGTCACACGTTAAATTTATGGGGGAGCTAATTACAGTTATAATACCGATTTGACTTTTCTAGAAGGTAATACCCTGCTTTGTATGATAAGAACTCAGCATGAACAATGAGAACCCAGCATGTTCAAAGCTGCACGTGGCGTTTCTTTGATTCAGTTGGAGCTATTAATTCCTAACTATCCTATATAAAAAGGGAACTTATTGGCTCATGTAACAGAAAAGTCCAGGAAAATCTTCAGGCACAGTTTGATAAAGGCTCACATGGCAGAGCTCCATTTTTCTGATAGTACTTCTGGACTCTGCTTCCTCTGTTTTGAGTTAATGTTAGAGGCAGTCTTTCCTCACAGTGGTCAGACGCCTCCTCAACTCCCCTACAGATTCATTTAAGTCTTGCCAGGAAGGAGGAGGGAGAGGAAGTAGACAATGTGCTTAAGTCAATATCTTATTCCTACTTTTCCCTGGAATTCTTTTACCCAGTATTAAAAATTCTGGTGTCAGGGTGTTATAATAAATAATGGTATAGTGTAGTGACTTTATAATTCTTTTAATAAAGAAATAATGAAATCTAGGGCCGCATGCAGTGGTTCACACCTGTAATCCCAGCATTTTGGGAGGCTGAGGCGGGCGGATCACCTGAGGTCGGGAGTTCGAGACCAGCCTGATAAACATGGAGAAAACCCGTCTCTACTAAAAATACAAAAAAAAATTAGCTGGGCATGGTGGCGGGCGCCTGTAATCCCAGCTACTTGGGAGGTTGAGGCAGGAGAATCACTTGCACCCAGGAGTCAAAGTTGCGGTGAGCCGAGATTGCACCGTTGCACTCCAGCCCGAGCAACAAGAGCAAAACTCCGTCTAAAAAAAAAAAGGAACGAAATCTGTTTAAAGAGAAGTTCTATTTGTTCATTTACTTCTCTAAGCATATGGTTTCATTCTCAATGATCATATTTGGCCCTAAAATCCAGAAGACAGTTTATAAATTTAAGGAAAACACAGGAAAGAAACCAGCTTCCAGACCAACATATTGCCAAAACCTAAGACAATATTGTGCAGTACAATCTTACAATAGTTTTTTTGTTTTGTTTTTTTTTCTAAATGTGTTATAGTTCAATCAGATCGTCAATAAGAAGAAAATTATTTCACTGTGAATTATTAAAAGAATGTTTAGTATAAGCCAGGAATTTTTTCCTTCTGCCCTGTGGGACCACTTGGACACCTGGCCAGGTTTGTCTTGCCAAAGAGACGGTTACCAAGCAGTGACTGCCTTGGACCTGCACTGCTGGGAGAGCTGAATTTTTATATCTATCTCATAGACGTATCTCTCCCCTCTTCTTCTCCATCCCCCACACAAGGTATCCTCTTCTTCTCCCCAAAATATTATTTTTTGTTAGATGAAACGACCTCATTGAAAAGTGGTTTCCCCCAAAACACTAAAATGTTAACTGTTGCTCTCGCCAATGCTTCTAGGGAATGGAAGACATCCTACGGTGCTTCATCAAAGAAGGCAACGCCGAAATGATCCGCCAAATAGAATTCATCATCAAGCAGCTTAATTCCGGTCAGTTTAATGCAAGAATCTTTGATCTCTCTTTTGAATTGTTCACATTTGCCAGCAAGACACATGGCCTTTTATTCAAGAGGCCTTTAGGAGGCCGGGTGCGGTGGCTCACACCTGTAATCCCAACACTTTGGGAGGGTCAAGGCAGGCAGATCATGAGGTCAGGATTTGAGACCAGCCTGACCAATATGGTGAAACCCCATCTCTATCAAAAATACAAAAATTAGCCCGGTGTGGTGGCACGCGTCTGTAGTCCCAGCTACTCGAGAGGCTGACAGAAGAATCGCTTGAACCCAGGAGGCAGAGGTTGCAGTGAACGGAGGTTGTGCCACTGCACTCCAGCCTGGGTGACAGAACAAGACTCCATCCAGAAAAAAAAAAAAAAGCCTTTAGGGAGGTGTAGAGACCCAAATGAATCCACAGACAAAAGTTCAGCCAGGTAGTCAAGGCCATATTGTCCAAAGATTAACAATCTCTTATCATACTCTAGGCATATAGTCAACAAAAAGAACTTAAAAGCATTTACAGAAACCCTTCCCTAACCTTGTAATTCTCTTTATGTAGGCTCTCCCTTTCCACTCCTAAATCCTGCCCCACTATTAAGGTGGCTTCCCCAGGGTCCTGGAGTCAGGTAATGAAAACAAATGCCACTGTAGGAAACTTCATTATCTTCCCACATTTTTCATTCACTCTGGAAAAATTGATGTTGCCAACTACAGTGTGGAAGGAGCCAATGTGATCCCCTATTTTTTTTTTTTGTGACGGAGCTTGCTCTGTCACCCAGGCTGGAGTCCAGTGGCACGATCTCGGCTCACTGCAACCTCTGCCTCCCAGATTCAAGTGATTCTCCTGCCTCAGCCTCCCAAGTAGCTGGGACTACAGGCACCTGCCACCACGCCTGGCTAATTTTTTGTATTTTTAGTTGAGACAGGGTTTCACCATTTTAGCCAGGATGGTCTCGATCTCCTGACATCTTGATCTGCCTACCTCAGCCTCCCAAAGTGCTGGGATTACAGACGTGAGCCACCACGCCTAGCAATACCCTTTCTATCCTGCCTCCTCCATTACCATAACAACCCACATCCCATAGTAAGCAGAAGAAAGAAAGGCGAGGAAGCCTGGGATGGGGCAGAGGTGGTGGGGAAAGCTCTTTGGCTCTTTCTGTGAACTCCTGACATTGTTCACCTGCCAGAGGTACCAAGCACTGCCAGGATCTGGGCCAGGTTTTTTGCTGTGTCTCTCTCCATGCCCTTCCCTGATACCCAGCAGTCCACATCACTGCAAGTCACATGCATGAATCCTCTCCGCACACGAGCAGAAAGCGAAGAGTGAGTCTCCTGGTCTCTACTCACAGGTCAGCTGCTCAGCCAGGGCTGGAAGCCCTCAGGTGGCCTTTCTTCAAGCTTGAGGTTCACAGTCTGGCTGTACAGGGTGGTCACCTGGGGGAGATACTTAAATCTTTAAGACAGTACCCCATACAAATTTAATCAGAATCTCTTAGGGAGGGGATTTCAAGCTCCCAGGGGAGTCCCACATGCAGCCAAGCCAGAGCATCACTGCCTGGGTTGCAGAAACGAGGATGTCCAAGGGGCTTCCGATCAAAAGGAGGCAGCTGAGGAGAGTAACCAGGGAGCTTTGAAACCTTTGTCCTTGTTAGGCTGGGTCCCAATTTACATTGAATGTCTCTTCTTTGGGTTGTATGGAGCAGCTATAATTCATCCCAAATTCAGGTGGGCAAAATTATAGAACTTTATTTTCTGCCAGTAACTTCATTTCTGACTCTCAACCGTCATTCTAGAATATTGAAAAATAAAACCTGAAGCTCAGTCCTGCCTGAGGTTGCTCTCTCGCCTTCTCTGGGTAGGCCACAGCTTAGGGGGCGGAGGATTGTTGCATCTGCACCATAGTCATGAGCTGTGCCCAGCCCTCCCAGGCCAGGAGTTCTTTGCATTGAGACTGAGAATCTTCTTCAAGATCACCTGTGTGTTTTAGTCCACTGAGATACATCTGTCTCCTTGTCTTCCCTCCTTCCTGGCAGCCAAGCAGCAGGACGCAGGCCCCTTTTACTCTCCGGCCCAACAAACATCTTTTTCTCTTACATAAGCCTGACCCTTGGACGAGCCTGCTAGAGTGGGATGAGGAGGGATAATGCACTTTACACTTTTGTAAAGGATGTCTCTGGAAGAAATTGTCTTGGGCAGAGCTAAAGCTTTATAACCCTGGGTATTCTGGAAGACTTGGGAAATACCTACTTAGCTCATCAAGTTACTGTTTCAATAAAGCGGGCCTAAAGTATTTCTCTTTCCATCTCAAGCAACTAAGTTATCTGTATCCACGCAAGAGCCCACCACTTTGAAACAAAATTTCATAGTGATTGAACATTCAGATGGAAGACCAGACACACAAGTAGCTCAGGATATCTATCACCAGCATCAAATCAAAGTGGAACCCAGAGGGGAGCCTCCATCCTGTCTTCATCCTCATGTGGAAATTAATAGCAGAGTGCAAATTGTTGCTAGTTTACCAGTTCTGAAGATGTGTGAAATGGCATTGCCACCATCTTTATTTAGATTGTGTGTTTCCTTGTTTTATTTTAGCAAACATGAAAACATCTCTGTGGGTTTTCACACATCCAAGCCCAGTCTCAGTCTTCTAGCATGATTTTTCCAGTAAAGTTTTAAGGTCTTCAAGTATTAAAATTCAAGTATATTTTAGTGACCTAACCCCACAGGTGGGGAAGGACTATTCTGGCAAAGCCTAAAGGAAAATTCTATCTAGTGACATTGACAATGCAGGGTGAGCTGCCAGCAGCAACAGCAGGGAGGTTTGTCCCTGGCATGGGCCGGGACCACGATGCCAACCCTCAGCGAGGGGAACCAGCATCAGAGAGACAACAGAGGCACCAGTCAGGTCACTGGGCAGGAGCAAGGCAGAGCACCCAGGAAAGGAATGATATTGGCCATTCCAGCCCCACGCATGTTAGTTATCAGAGTGCAGGCACCTGGTGGAGTGCGCACCAGGGAACAGGATGGGAGACAGTCCCAGAGAGGAGCTGAGGCCTATAAGGCACTTCACTTCTCAGGCTGGATTGTTCTGGTAGTGGGTTGAGTCTGAGCCCGCAGGCCAAGAAGCTATGAGGTCAGGAGAAGGAGAGCTAGGCAGAGGAAGCAGAGAAAGAGAAGTGTGGCTGGGCTGTCTGTTGCCTGACAAAATAGTCAAGAGTCTTAAAAAAGACATTTCTGTATCCTGAAATGAGCGGTTTATAACTGCTGAGTACAGCGGCACTTCCTGACGGTGGAATGAGGTATGCTGTTCATGGATAGGGAAGTTAGTCGTTAAACCTCAGCCAGAAAGCAGAGTGGCATCACATCTTCATGTCTGCAAAGTAGCTTTCTAGACTACATGACATTCCACAACAATGCTGCGACGTGGGGGCCTGCAAGCCCCAGTGAGGGGGTGCCACTTGGTATCCCCCTGTACTCAGTCCAGTAAAGTCAGTGGAGTCCTTCCCTTTAGAATGAGGGCTGGGTTGAGAACATGGGTTTCTAAGTCTTCCCTCCTGGGAAGGGTTTCGTGTTTGAGCAAACGTGGGTGCATCTGCCTGCCACCTTTACAAGCTGGGTGCTCTCTTCAAGGATGGCCTTTGGTTCCTTCTTTTCTCCTACTTCCTGTTTGACTTCCTTTCTTCTTTCAGGCTTTCTTTACCTTCATGTCATTTGTTCAAGAAACAAGTGCTAATAAGGAAGATGTAGTAGGGACAGAGGGAGGAGTAAGTCAGCTGCCCTGTCCCCAGGGGCTCACGGTCCAGTGCTGTGGGTGGGAGACAAGTCGGCAGGCATCCATTCGTTAATAAGCAGCAGTCTTCCAGAAGTGGTGTGAACTGTCAGGAGTTCTAGACAAAATTCCGAGTGTGTTCAGGGGAGGAAGAGATGGCTGCTGAGCAAGGGGATCAAGGAAGGCTTCGTGGAGGAGAAAGTACCAACACCTCTGTAGTGCCTGCTTCATACCTGGCCCTCGGCCAGGCGCTTTCCTTGTGGTGTACTGTGCAGCCCTCCCCACAACCCTGGGAAGTGGCTGGTACAATCCCCATTCTACAGGGCAGGAAGCAGGGGCTCTTTCTTTCTGCAACTCCATTGTGCTACTAACTTATCGCTCTTTTGTCAACTCTTAAAAAGATCTAGCAATGGACCATAGAGCCTTCAGGAACCCTACCTGCCATGGCCACCACCCATGCTGCCCGTGGAAAAATCATGGAGTTTAAAAATAGACTCGGCTTGAATCTCTGCCACTTACTGGAAGTGAGACCAAGGGGAAGTCTCTGTCCTCTCTGTGCCTCTCTGTAAAATGGGGGATAATAGTCAACAAAATATTTGGAAGGATTAAGTGAAATAACAGGTGTGGCAGGATCTAGCATGATGCCTAGAAACAAATATTTGTTTACTTTCTTTCCGTACATTCTCCTAAAATTATATGCTGGCTTTAATACTATAACCTTGTTCTGGTAAAAATGGAGAGATTTACTATTTGAAATTGCTTAGAATGATGTCATGGTTATTAGCATGGTTACTCTGATGTAACCTCATTCTCATTAAGGTGCTTATGTCTCTGCAGAGGCTGACAGAACCCGTGGACCAAGGCTTCCGCTTTATCTATCCATTATTCATTGATTCTTATTTTCTTTATAGAAGAGCTACCAGATGGTGTTCTTGAATCTGATGATGATGAAGATGAAGACGATGAAGTAAGTTGGAGATTCTTGACACCACCGAGAAAACTCATACCAAACTATTTTCTCTTTCCTGCCTTGACAAGTTAGCCCAGAAGCGGAGATTTTTAATTTCTGCTACATTATTTCTCACAGTACTGAGGGTTGGCTAAAGCTCAGCTGGGTGGTGGTTCGGGTCTCACTTGGGGTCTCATGTGGAGGGCCCAGTGGCCATGTTTGAAGACTCTGACCCTCCCTGGGTCAGAGACGCGGGATTGCACGTCATTCGTGTTTCAGGGAAAAGCTGGAGAATGAGCATTCTTCTGTGTGAGCTTTTGCTCTGAGCGGGCACGAGCCTCGGCCTGTCTTCCTCACCGGTGGGAGTGCTGGGCGGGTAGGTGCCTGGCGAGAGTCTCTGGTGTGAGGGGTCCTGGGTTCAGTTCAGAGCTAACTGAACTGACCAGTTTACTCTGTGATTTGCATTCTTTTGATTTATGTTTCCTCAGCTGTGAAAAATCTACTTGCGTGGTATTTTAGATCAGGAAGGTTCAGAAGTTAATGTGTGTGAGTCTGAATGGTGTAAAAAATGGTGACTCAGGAACTGTAGTTGGATTTTCAGATGACAAGATTTTACATGGTTTTCCTTCAGACAGCTAGAAAGAAAAGTCCCCTCTGGTCACACGTGACTTGCCTGCCTTCGGTGTGAGGGGAGCAGTTAGCCTGCAGTGAATGCTGGAGCATGTTTCATCTGTTTGGGCGGGGAGCATTCACTGAAAAAGTGGATGTCGAGGATGTTCTTTTGTTTGAAGTTGTGGGCTATCAGTTTATAAAATGTGTAAAAGCCAGGTGTTTGATCACCGATGGCATCTTTTGGGAAAGAGGTACTTAAGAGCCCTGTGCTGAGATCTGGAGATGCTTCCTCAGTAGGTGGCCCCAGTGCCTGCGGCTTTCTTCATGGGCTGCAGGTGGCATCAGCGGGTGGTGCTCCTGCAGCTCTTCCTGCCTTTTCCAGCAGTGCAGAGCTTGACTCAAGACGGGGCCTGGCCATCATCTTCTCCAGGCTCCTTGGTTTACCAAGGTGGAGCCAGAGGGAAAAACACCAGCTTGAACTCACACAGAGAGTGGATGGTGGGAAAATCAGGTTGAGAACAGGAGTCGGCAGACACTTTCTGTGAAAAAAAAGATAGAAACTATTTTAGGGCCTGCAGGCCACCGCCTCTGTTCCAGCCACTCGTTCTGCCCTTGTAACACAGAGTGGCTGTCAGTGGTGCGTAAGTGGCTGAATGTGGCTGTGTTCCTGTAAAACTATTTATGGACACTAAAAATTTGAATTTCATACAATTTTTGTATGTCATTAAATATTTTTTCAAATATTTAGAAACACAAAAATCATTCTTAGCTGGTGGGCTTAGGAAAGCAGGCATCTGATGCGTGGGCCACGTTGTGGGCCACGGTTTGCCAGCCCCTGGGCAGTTCTGGACTCGGAAGCCTTCTCTTGATTGTAATCGGTCACCACCTTTGTGCCTGGCCCTTGAATATCATTCTGCATAATAGTTTAAATGAATGTTTAATTATTTGGTTTTAACAACTTTTTCTCATTGTGTCCAAAAGTTCCTCTCAAGATTTGTTTTTTTCCCTTCCTGTATCATCCCTTTGGGTCTTTTGGTCTGCTTTGGTTTTCTGTTTTGCTTCGGTTTTGCTATGAATCCTCTGTTCTCATCTTATAAGGGAAAATTCATTTGGTTCAGCTGTTCTGGTTAATGATGAGAACTCAACTTTTGGACGTTTCCTTCTGAAAGCTATTATCTACTATAAATGAACAAATACAGAAAGAAGTCTTTTAATTTTCTGGACTTTTGCCACTCTTTTAAGAGGCTAATATTTGAAAATGCTTGTGATAGCTAGAATTTTCGGAAGATTCCTAGAAGAGGTTTAGTTGGAAAAGTATAAGGAAAGGATCTGTTATTCGGGCCAAATGGGACTCTGTGATGAGTTCTGGGCAGTAGATGGGGGTCCTTCTCCCAGGTAGGCCTCACTGGGCATTGCCAGGGTCAGCAGGGGCAGTCCTGGCACAGCTGGTCTTGTCTGGGTTTTACTCAGCTTTCACTGGGGCAAGCATTATGTTTATAACTACCTTTCAGAGTTGAGGGAAGAAAGAAAGAAACAGATCTTAGGCTAAAGGGAAATTTCTAAGAATTCTTTGAGAAGCAACACTGTTGTTGGAATGTGGTTATCACTCCCCAAGGTGACAGCTCTGAAGGAGACAGCAAAATGATTTGCAAGGTGTTGAAGTCATACCTTATCCTGCTTAGTAGTGTAAATTTTCTTTCATTTAATATTTAGACTCAAAACACAGAAAATGAAACCACTGTTTTCAGTTAGCTGCTTAGCGACTCTAAAGATAAATGGTTCTAATGGGGCCAGGCATGGTGGCTCACACCTGCAATCCCAGCACTTTGGGAGGCTCAGGCGGGCAGATCACTTGAGGCCAGGAGTTAAGAGACCAGCCTGGCCAATGTGGTGAAACCTTATCTCTACTAAAAATACAAAAATTAGATGGTTATGTGGTGGCGTGCACCTGTAATCCCAGCTACTCGGGAGGCTGAGGCACGAGAATCACCTGAACCTGGGAGGCAGAGGCTGCAGTGAGCCAAGATCCTGCCACTGCACTCCAGCCTGGGCAACAAAGCAAGACTCCATCTCAAAAAAAAAAAAAAAGTGGCTCTAGTGGGATGGAGCCTGAGGCCAGGGTAAATTACTCTAACTCACATTGAGCTGAAATCTGTGCACCCACAACTTCCACCACTACTAGTCCTCCACTGGAAACTCTAAAGAGCACCCCCAATGCAAAGTATAGTTTTTCTCTCTAATTTGTAATGACTTGATCCAACATGCTAACCGAACAAAGTTATGTCTGAATGTACATACATTTATACACTCAAATTAAAAATTTAAAGGTAGAGCTAGAAATGCATCTTCTGATTTATAGACTATCTAGGATATAATGTCAAATAAAAAAAGGAAATCATAAAGTTAATTGGCCAGTGATTTCAGTAAAAGTAAATGTATAAACACACATACATGGCTGTGGATTATAGATGCGCCCATGTAGCAGAAAGGCGTGGAAAGCTACGCCCTGTTTGTTGACATTAGAAACTGCAAGCGGGGAATAGGAATAAGGAAGTTTGGGTGAGAAATGCAGAGAGGCCCCGAGGCCTCTCAAGGGAGAGAAGTAAGAGCAGGACATGGGGTTGAGTGGCGCAGAAGTCAGTTGCTGTGCATTTTTGTGAGTTGATGGAGCAAAAGCCAAATGAATGGATTGAGGAGCAGGTTTCGGGGAAGTGAGAAAATAGCATAAGAAGTGTATGCTGCTCCTCCCCCAGTCTGGCTGTGCACAGAAGAGCGATGGTGGCTGAAGGGGGCATTTTTGTTTAAGACGAGAGAAACGTAAGCATGTTAAAATGCTGATGGGATAGCTCCAGCTGAGAGGGAGAGCTTCAGCATGCAAGGCAGGGAGAGTCTAGAGGATGGCATCGAAAAGATGGGCGTTTTCATTATTTTCTAAATCACAATACTTTCTTGGCCCACAAGGCCCCAGACCCATTTAAACCTCCTGAGAAAGAAAACCATCATTAGATCAGCTTGGACAATACACCCCAGGGAATGGATGACGACAGCTGTTATTTAAGGGTTCAAATGCATCTCATTTAGCACTTTGGAGAAATGTGTTACCTGATGCATTTATTTTATATTAAATAGACGTAATATGTTACAAAAGGGCTGATGGTAAATCACTAAGCTTAGGAGCCTGGTTCCATTGTTCTCACCCCCAGTGGCTCCGGTTTCGTTACTATATTACAGCCAGTTTCCTTGTGTGGCTTCATGAAGTAGAAATGCAAGACTTTTCTGTGCTATTCTAGAAGACTGATCTTTATGACAAATGTTCTTCCCCCTTGACAAAATAGGTTTAAGTGCCAGGTGAGGTTAGACATGGACATTTACTTGCTGGTTGCCATGTAAGTGACAATTATATGCTCAGCAATTTCCTTCTGTACAAACTGCTCAAATCTAAGAGTTGCTCATTTATTTACTCTACAAATATTCGAGGGCCTCGAAATAACACTGTTGTGGGAACTAATGGGGAAAGAATGCAGAAGAAATCTAAAAGAGTGTCTGTGGTTTAAAATACCTGCAAGAGTTGCCAGCCTAGATAGGGAAGATCACGGCGATCCTGACAACAGCCGCTCCTGCCTGCTGGCATTGCCACGTGCTAGGCACTGTTCTAGGTTCCTCATGGGTGTTCGGCCACTTCCTCTTCATAGCACCCCTATAGTAGGTGCTATTTTTATTCACATTTCACAGATGAGGAGACAGAGAGAAAATAGGTCACTTGCCAAGTTCACACAGCTAATAAGTAACTGATGAGGCTGGGATTCAAACCCGGGTGGTCTGACTCAGCGGTCCATGCTCCTAACCACTGCCCTGTATTGCCTTCTTGTGAGACATACATGAATGCAAAACAGCAAATAATAGAAAATAAATATGCAATTACAGGTTCATCAAGGTGACAGACACAGGAAGTGCTGCAGAAATTCCAGGTATTCCGGGAATTCTGGGAGATGGCTGTCTGGAGCAAGACATTGCCTAGCCTGGGATAGAGAGGAAGTGAGATGGGTCGAGGAAGGGAAGGGTGTGGTCAGGAAAGCAGGGGTGGCATCCTCTATGGGAGAAAGCACAAGCACGAGCTTTATCCTTTGCCCCTCCGCTGCAGTCACATCAACACCCCCACAAGAAACCCATGTTAATTACCAGTATGTGCACGTGCTTTCATACTTACAAGATGCGCACGCAGAGAACGCAGAGATATGTACTGTACACAGATCTGTATATTCTTTTGTCAATATTTTTTTTACAAAATGAGATAACGTAGAGATAGAAGCACACATACTTCTACACCATGTTGCCTTTTTCTCTTGTTAATGTTTCCGGAAAATTCTTCCGAGTTAGGCAGTGTAGCAAGTTGATGCTTTTCAATGCTATGAATGTATAATTTTCTAGATTTTTGCTACTTCAAACAATGCGGTAGTAAAATCTTTGTAAAAATATCCTTATTTACCAGAGCTTTTATTTTTACGGGCTTTTGCTGCTGGATCAAAATGTATGTGTTTTTTTTTTAATTATAATAGATTTTTCCACATTACTCTTTTCAAAAGCTCTTAATAATTCAGGTTTTACTAGGAGAGAGTGAAGGAACTCTTCACTCCATCTCCACCAGCAATAGGTGCTGTTACTCTTTTTTTAATGTTTTTGCCAATCTAGATTTGCTTTAACTACATTGTACATTTCCTGTTTCATATCCTTTTTGTTTTCTTCAGTTGTGCTTCTTACCAAACCCTTTTCACCATCATTACAAATATTTTAAAAATATATTTTTCTAATCTCTTTTGCCATAAATCTTTTTTAAAAAGTTTTTTTAAGTTAAATATTGAGGCAGGGTGTGGTGGCTCACGCCTGAATCCCAGAACTTTCAGAGGCCAAAGTGGGCAGATCACGTGAAGCCAGGAGTTCAAGACCACCCTGGCCAACATGGTGAAATGCTGTCTCTACTAAAAGTACAAAAATCAGCCGGGCGCAGTGGCTCACGCCTGTAATCCCAGCACTTTGGGAGGCCGAGGCGGGCGGATCACGGGTCAAGAGATCAAGACCATCCTGGCCAACATGGTGAAACCCTGTCTCTACTAAAAAAATACAAAAATTAGCTGGTCATGGTGGCGCGCCTGTAGTCCCAGCTACTTGGGAGGCTGAGGCAGAAGAATTGCTTGAACCCGGGAGGCGGAGGTTGCAGTGAGCCGAGATCGCGCCACTGTACTCCAGCCTGGTGCCTGGCGACAAAGCAAGACTCTTTCTCAAAGAAAATTAAATAAATAAATAAATAAATAAATAAATAAAAATACAAAAATCAGCCAGGCGTGGTGGTGTACGCCTGTAATCCCAGCTGCTTGGGAGGCTGAGACACAAGAATTGCTTGAACCTGGGAGGTGGAGGTTGCAGTGAGCCAAGATCATGCCACTGCACTCCAGCCTGGGCAACAGAGCGAGACTCTGTCTCAAAAAAATAATAATTATTATTATCATTATATTGCTTTTTGTACTTCCCAATTCCTCCTGGCATCCTGCCTGTTTCACGTTCTCAATAGCTCATTTACCTATACAGGATTTTTTATTATAATTCATTGATCATTTGGAAAATACTGGCTTACCAAGTTTTACAGTTTTTCCAAATTTTTTGTTTGTTTGTTTGTTTATTTGTTTATTTGAGATGGAGTCTTACTCTGTTGCCCAGGTTGGGGTGCAATGGTGCAATCTCTCGGCTCACTGCAACCTCCACCTCCCAGGTTCAAGTGATTCTTCTGCCTTAGCCTCTCAAGTAGCTGGGATTACAGGCATGTGCCACCATGCCTGGCTAATTCTTTGTACTTTTAGAGGAGACAGGGTTTCACCATGTTGATCAGGCTGGTCTTTAACTCATGACCTTAGGTGATCTGCCCGCCTCGCCTCCCAGAGTGCTGGGATTACAGGTGTGAGTCACCACATGTTGATACATTTTATTATATAACATCAGAAATTTTGTGTTAGTTAATATCAACACCAATAGCATCAGAAAAGCCTTTAGGTATTGGGAAGCTATTGGGCTCACAATGGCAGATACAGTTTTCTCAAAATTCTTGTTCAAATTGTAGTATTGCTAACAAATACTATCAGTTGTTTTCCTTAAAGTGACAGGCTCACTTCATTAGTTTTTGAGAAAACATCTGCTGTATACCTTAAGTCTAAATAACTATAGGTTGTGTGTCAGTCTTTCTTTTTTTTTGAGGTGGAGTTTTGCTCTTGTTGCCCAGGCTGGAGTGCAGTGGCATGATCTTGGCTCACCGCAACCTCCACTTCCCCGGTTCAAGCGATTCTCCTGCCTCAGCCTCCCGAGTAGCTGGGATTACAGGCATGCATCACCACACCCAGTTAGTTTTGTATTTTTAGTAGCGACAGGGTGTCATGTCTGAAACTCCCAATCTCAGGTGATCTGCCTGCCTCAGCCTCCCAAAGTGCTAGAATTACAGGCGTGAGCCGCCGCACTTGGCCCTGTCAGTTACTCTTTCAAATGAAGATGTTCTTTGAAAAAAGTGACTTGCAACTTGATCTCACAAGTGCCGTTCCTGAAGATAACCATCCTGCTTTAGTATAGCAGAACTACTTTATCTGCCTGTGCATTCCAAAAGATGGGCCATGAGAGTTGACAGTTAATAAAATTAATTCCTACCACTTCATCAAGGACAGCCTTAAATGAAACTCTATCTACCTGTCATCTGTCATCTGCCTATCTATGGTGAAATACAGTGACTGCTACTAGAGTTTGAGATCACTGCCTCGGTTTGTGCTAAGGCACCAGTGGTTTACCCATCATTGCTTTTGTATCATTAGTGCAAATGTCAATGCATTTGTTCCAGGATAAACTGTGAAAGTCAATGTTTAAACAGACTCATCACTCACCAATATTTAAGCAAACTCATCTTGTTTAAATAGTCAAATTCTTTTTTATTAAACCCTGAATGATTGGTCTCAAAATTGCACTCCAACTTAACTGGCATTTGCACACCAACTTAACTGACATATTCAAATATATTCTGTTACATAAGTTACAATAAGGTAAATTATTGACATCCGTAAAACTGAGGGAAAGATAGCTTTCATTATATTTGTTTTTGCTTTGCAGTTTCATCCAGCTTCTTTAGAATCGATTCGTCCCTTCCATGAGTCAGAAAACTTTCCCTCCCTTATTTCTTCCCTCCTTCTTGCCACTAGTTGAGATTTTGATTGGGACTACATTAAATCTATAACTCAATTCAGTGTTTCATTCCATGAGCATAGTATGTCTCCATTGTTTTAAGGCCTTTTTATTTATTTTTATTATTTTATTTTGTTTTTTTGAGATGGAGTCTCGCTCTGCTGCCAGGCTGGAGTGCAGTGGCAGTCTCAGCTCACTGTAACCTCCACCTCCCGGGTTCAAGCGATTCCCCTGCCTCAGCCTCCAAGTAGCTGGGACTATAGGCATGCGCTGCCACCACTCCCAGCTAATTTTTGTATTTTTAGTAGAGATGGGGTTTTACTGTGTTGCCCAGGATGGTCTCAATCTCTTGACCTTGTGATCCAACCACCTCAGCCTCCTAAAGTGCTGGGATTACAGGCGTAAACCCCACCTCGCCTAGCCTTTTAAGGCCTTTTGATACTGTGCCACAAATCTAATTTAAATGCCCAATACATAAAGACTTGAGTCATTGCCACCTTTTTTAATATCCAAAATCATTTGGAGAATAATCCAATGTGAATAAATTTAAGTGTGAATCATTTGAAGAAACTAACTGGTAGAGAGTTGGGACAGTATAATAGCCAAACTAATACTTTTCTTAGAATTTGAGACAAGAAATAGAAAAATGTGGCTGTTGTTCACATTAGTGTTAAAATGGAATTGTAATGAAGCATGGCATGACAGATCCTACCAAGTGACCTCAGAACTAGGTGGACAGGGGCATGAGAGCAAGAAGTTAAATCCAAGAAGATAGGCTAAATAAGATAGGAACAAGCAAATTGTGCAAGCAGTCCAGAGTGACATCTTCCAGGTGAGGACTAAGAACTCAGGCAAGGACACAATAAAAAACGACACGGGACTCGTCATCCATACGAAGGATCTGGGCAGTGAGTCTGGAACAACAGGAGAAACAACAGTGAAGCTTAAGACAAAGCAAGAGTTTTATAATCTTAGTCTTCCTTCCCTTCTTGACGAGAGCTGCAGGTGGCCTGAGCACAGATGTGGAGCTCTAGGGTGTCTGGCCCAAGGCGGGTGCTCAGGGCTGGAGCATTGAGCTCCTCTGAGAGTGCTTCTCCAGTGGGCTCTGGGGCAAACCTCAAGGTGCCCATGACTTTCCCTCGTCCTGGTGTTCTCCCCTCTCCATCTTGATTTTACCTGGGAACAGCTCTGCTCCCTCCATCTTGCTTTAAGTGCGTGTTCTTCTAGGCCTGATGACAAGCCATGTTGTTAAAGTGTTGTCTGGCTCTTTCTTTCTTGAGGAGATGTTGAACTTTCTGTCAGTATTCAAGATGTTCCTACCCTGGCTTAGCTTGGCAGAAGACTTGGAGGCACTTGGGACAGGCATGAGATAAAAATTATATCCTGTTGTCAAAGTCGCAGCACTCTGAAAACTGTTTTTGATTACATTACTTACATCTAGGCTCCCTTGGAGAGCCAGATGGCCAGTGAGTTCAAGTCTTTCTCTTCTGTTTTATCAGTTCGTCCTGCCCCACTGGCATATGCACGTATTCTCCTGAGGAAATGAAGCTGGTCAGGTCAAGAAGGAGGGCATGGCTGGTGGGTGGGTCTGCGGTTGTCCCTCCACGGTGGCTGTGTGAAGCTCAGAGCCAGTGGCCATCTCATGTGATTGACTGTGAGCCAGGAAGGCTAGACTTTTTATTTATTTTTTAAACCAAATTTCCTAAAGCATCAAGGTAGAGAGGAAAAAACTAGGTCTTATTCCTTTGAAAAAAACATTTCATATCATTAATTTTCAAGGTAGAACTTAATGTGATTCTCTCTTTAGATACATTTTACCAACACATGGCCCTGAGGTATGAACATTCATATCCAAAGAAACACCATTCCACAGGGCAGCACCGGGGTCGGGCAAAAGCCCGAGAAGGGGGAAAGTATAGGCGAGGTGGGATAATCATGCTGAGGATTGTCTCATTTGGAGGAATTTCACTGGCTCCCCAGCAAAGGGGCTGTCCCTACTTGTCTGGCACCTAGGCCTGGGGTGATTAGGGCAGGTGGATAGTGGCCAGGAGTGTGAGAGCCCAGTAAAGGAGATCATTGGGCTGTGCGCTCTGGGTTGGTTGGTTTGTATTTGAAAAGCACACTTGGGGGCACGTTTGTAATGCTCCTAAGAGCTCACTAGTTCTGGAAGGGGCAGTCCCTCCAGGCCAGGCAGGCGCCAGGTGTTAAGCACCGGCATAGAGGGAATGGCTAAAACATGAGGCCTCCACAGCCTGGCCCCAGTGAACATTCTAGTCTCATCTCCCTCTCCTCCCAGAAATGGACTCTGGGCCTGAAGGAGTTCCAGGGACCTTACATGGCCCCAAACCCCACTTCTTTTCATCCCTCCATTGCTGCCCACTGGGTTCCAGAGCAGGGACAGTTGACTGCCACCAGGCATCTGTCCGTAACGTTGACATTGCTCCCCTTGTTGTTCAGCCTGATTGACAAAGGCTGAAGTCTTTCAAAAGGAACTTTTATTAAAAACTAAAGGAAGAAACTTAGCAAATAAGAGAGGTGTTCAAGCGTAGGTTCCAGATTGAAATTGCAGAGCAGGTGACATCCCAGCTGAGGAGCAGCAGGAGCCAAGGCACCAGCCTGATGCCAACCAAGGGGAGTTCACTTTGGTCACAGCTCAGGGAGTGTGGAGGGCAACGGTGGGACCCAAAGCTAGAAGGGTGAATTGAAGACAGACAGTGAAGAATGGACACTCACTGAAGATCTGTGAGCCCGAGACGTGAGCAGAGCCGTGCCTTCAGAAGACTACTCTGGTGTCAGTGTTCAAGTCCACTGGGGACCCAGAGAGCTTAACATGACCACACAGCCAATATTTTCTGAGTGCTTCCATGTGCAGGCATGGTCCAAGAGCTTCCCTGGCTTTCTCCCATGTATTTCCCTCACCCTTCTGCCAACTGGGTGCTATTCTTAGCCCCATTTTATGGATGAGAAAACCAAAGTTTAGAGAGGTTCAGAAATTCATCCAGGGTCCCAAGGCAGTAGCTGGTGGGACTGAGTTTTAAACCCAGGCTGGCATAAGAGCCTGCAGGCTGCAGCGGGAGTGGTGCTAGCTTGGCCGATGTCAGAGAGCGCTCCTAGAGGTGGAACCTGCAGGATTTGGGAACTCACAGGGCATGACATGAGGAACCGAAGGCTGGTAACTTTGGACCCTAGGTAGCTGGGAGGATGGTGATGCCATTAACAAAATGAGGAATACCGGTTTGGGGGTGAAAGCAGATCATATGTAGGGTAAAACTAGGTTTTGCACATGTCAGGAGGCACAGCAGGATGATGTGGTTAGAACAGGAAATGATGGGGCATAGAACCAGACAGTTCCCGACCAGCCTTCCCCAGGTGACCTTGCATTCCATACGCAGAGACATCTTGTTGAAGGTTTGGGGCCTCCTTTGTCTTTAGCCACTTTCATATGTAACCTGTGAGATTATGGACCCACTTGAAGCTGCTTCAGGGTGCATGTTCAGAGAGCCAGAGGCTCCATGAATCAGTCACCTCTGATGGGCCACCCATCCTGGCCAGCTTGCTTGGCGTGGCACAGGCTACGCTTCTAATCCCTGTTACCTAATGAGTAAAGAAGCGTCTGTCTTATGTCTGTGTTACTTACAGGACCTTTCCATTATTCAACCAAGTCAATAAAGAAACCAGTGTTTCCCAATTAAGGCTTTTTGCTTTTTTCTGGTACCTTTTCAGCTTCTAAATTCGTTTATTTCTGCAACGCGCCTCCTGTGCTCTCAGACCCTGGCTGGGATGCACCACCCAGCAGGCTGACTCATGGCTGCTGCCCTCATTTCCACTCTGGTTTCTATGGAAATAGACGTCCGATGGCTCAAAACAAGGTGAGGGCTTGTAGACACCTCATGATTCCTAGGCATTTATAAGCCCTATTTGTCCAACATTGGTTGCCATGGAAACAGGTGCAGAAAAGGTTTTCTCTCTTATCTGATTTTTTTTAAATTTTACCAAAGCAGTTTATGAGTTTTTGCTTTTATCACAGAATTTTGGAATAATAGTACATTTCACGTAGTGAAGCATATTTCTAGTTTTTGATTATTTGATAAGTAACTTATACTTAAATGCATTCTGAATTATTTCATTTTATAATATTTATTTAATAAATAAATAGGTTTCTACCCATTTGATCAAATCACTGTCACTTGGTATTCAGAGATGAAACTCATCCAGGGTCCCAACTCATCCAGACACTAGCTTAGTGTCTGGGTCTAGAAATATGGCTAGAGAAAAATTAGTATCTGGCCTACTATTCCTTCCAACTTCAGAACTCCAGGCATCTAGGGCATAGATGTCTTGAATTCTGATGGAAGGACAATAGGCCATATACTACTTTTTGCAATTTTTTTTTTTTTTGCAAAATCTAAGATGTTTTTTCCAACTGAACTTAGCGTTTCAGTGATCAAAACTGATGTTTATGCTGAACCTTAGCAAGTGGGAAAAGCCACGTGCTTATTTCAGCCTGACTCTTACACCATCCTGACCAAGGTTCTTGGTTCATTGCTGCTTGGTTTTAAGAGCCCAGGGTCTGTTTACTCAAATTGAGCCATTTTGTATCTAAATTCTATATGCCATCTATGTTATATAAAATATAGAGCATATCTGTTATAGAAAACATAGAAATAGAAGCAATTTTCTATTCAAAGTGAGCAAATGAGCAATGCATCATACTCAGTTTAGTGGAATGACCAGGACTACATAACTGATAACTGATAGTCATTCATTAAGCATTTGTTAAGCATGGTGTTTTTTTTGGTTTTGTTTGCATTTTTTAGTTGCTTTTTTTTGAGAGGGAGTCTCACTCTGTTGCCAGGCTAGACTGCAGTGGCGCTGTCTTGGCTCACTGCAACCTCCACCTTCCTGGTTCAAGCAATTCTCCTGCCTCAGCTTCTCGAGTAGCTGGGACTACTGGCACGCACCACCACACCCAGCTAATTTTTGTATTTTTAGTAGAGATGGGGTTTCACCGTGTTGGCCAGGATGGTCTCAAATCTCTTGACCTCATGATCCACCCACCTTGGCCTCCCAAAGTGTTGGAATTACAGGCATGAGCCACCATGCCCGGCCAGGCATGGTGTATTAAAGTTAAGCTATGATCTGCTGCTAGAGGCAGTCAAATCTTTAAGGGGAAAAGCAGAGTAAGTTCACTTGAAATAGACAGAAAAGCAGGCCATTCACAGCGGCTCATGCTTGTAATCCCAGCACTTTGAGAGGCTGAGGTGGGAGGATCTCTTGAGCCTAGGAGTTTGAGACCAGCCTGGGTAACATAGTGAGACCTCATCTCTAAAAAAACTTAAAAATTAGCCAAGTGTGCTGGTGCATACTTGTAGTCCCAGCAACTTGGGAGAATGAGGTGGGAGGATTGCTTGAGCCCAGGAGGTTGAGGCTGCAGAGAGCTGAAATTGTCCCACCGCGCCCCTGCCTGGGCGACAAAGCGAGACCATGTCTCAAAAAAATAAAAATAAAAATAGAAAAAGACAGAAGCAAAGTGAAAGTTAATGTTTCTGTGTGGGGAGGGACACTGCGGAGAATTTGCTCTGCAGCTCACTTTGCAGCTGGTTGTGTGCTACTTTCTGGCATTTATTTTCATATTCTCTTTTCCGGTGGATGTATTTTTTTCTTTTGCTGCTGTTCACACTGCCTTTTATTCTGTGTTAGTGAGCCGTAAGTGCTGCTAGGACAGGGCTGGATCAGTGTGGTTCTCCAGATGCTCCCTACTACCTGGCACAGCGCTTGGCACATACCAGTGGTGGGGTAGGGATTCGCTGACTGAGCACGTGCCCTATATAGAATATTGTGCAGGGGTTCTGATAGTTCCTCTCTGCAGAGAATCCCTCCAGAGGAATGTAAGAAGGCAAATTCACCCAATCCCAGCCTGGAGAATTTTCACAAAGTTCGTATACCTATGTAATTCAAATACCCACCCACCCCCTCAAGTTTTTGCCCTCTTGAAATTTGTATAAATGGAGTCATTCAGTGTGATATACTCATGTGTCTGGCTCATTTGATCAGTGTTATGTTTGCTAACCCCCAAACTACCCAAATCTTAGCGGCTTTAGAAACAATAATATTTTCTTCCCAATTCTGTGAGTTGGCTGGGTAGGTCCTCTGCTGGTTTCACCTGGACTTTTTCATGTGGCTGCATTCGGCTGGGTGTCAGCTGGGCCAGAAGGTTCAGGGTGGTCTGGCAGTTGGTGCGGGCTGGCAGTGCAGTGCCTCAGTTCTCTGCCATGTGGCCTCACTCCTCCAGTGAATTGGAACTGGGCATCTCTGAGTTCCAAGAGGGTGAAGTTGGAAGCTTCCA
>CAUYLG010068674.1:0-27529 GCA_963573385.1 Cacajao melanocephalus | reverse complement strand
TGGTCTCGAACTCCTGACCTCAGGTGATCCGCCCACCTCGGCCTCCTAAAGTGCTGGGATTACAAGTGTGAGCCACCGTGCCAGCCAGTTTCTCTATTTCGTACATGAAGAAAAGAAACCAAGGGAGACAGCGCAGTTTGCTCAGGATTAAGTGCTAGCACAGCAGAGTCAGAATTATAATTTTGTCCTTTCATTGTTGCTTCTTTCTACTCTAGAGATTTCAAAAAGGAAGAGATTGCTAATGATGATACTGAGGTATCTCCTCTCTTGGGGTAAAGGAGACTTGCTGTCCCTGAAGGGACTTCTGAGGATGGGGATTGCATCTCTTAGTAGTTTACTATAGTAAAGAGTCTGAAACTTGGAGACCCTGAAGCCTAGTGTTTCTACGCTTAACCTAATTTTTGTCTCAGGTTCATATTTATAGCGTTCATGAGCTTGATATAGAAATCAGAATGTCTATTAGTTTACAGTAAAAAAAAAAAACTGCCTTGGGAAACAGACTATCAGGTTTTGGCTAGCACATTCTCTTCCCTGTAGATTTGCCACATGGGAAACCACATTATAATTAGGAGGTTGCTTAGTGAGTATGCAGGCAGAGCAAGCGGTATGTTTGGAATGTGTAATAGAGTCAGGCTTTTCTTCTCAAAGACCAGTTAGTTACCTCATCTGGCAATTGGGGGTAATAATATTAAGTATTAGGTGAAACAATCTATGTAGAGTATACTGTAAATTGCTAAACACAGTGTCTGGCACAGGTGTCCTACTCTTAACTCTAATAAGTAGCCAACATTTTAATCCTTCAGTTAGGATACAAATACTACCATAACCTCATTTTGAGCTTAGAAAACTCTTCCTTCTAAATACTGCTTGAATAAGAAAGGCCAGATTTTCTTTTCCTCTTCTAAGGATTATCCTTTGCCTGTGCTTTCATGGTTAACCACCCCACTTTTGACTGTTAAATGCTTCCCCCACCCCACCATGAGTTAAACTGATTCATTCACTCTACCTAATGTCAGCTCTGGAGTTCTGGGCTCCATTTTGCTCTTTTTAGGTTGCTCACTTTGAATGTTCTGGTCAGTCCATTTTAGTAGATTGAACTATGTGAAATTGCTGATACTCTACTGGTTTTCATCTACAAAAATGGCAGTGTCATATGGCTTAACCTAATATAACATATAATGATTTTAAATTTTAATTCCTTTCAGATGATCCAAGCAGTTCCTATTCTAAGTCAGTTGATGAGATCTAAGCCTTTTTTTTTTTTAAATGTATAAGGCCTGAACTGTTATACTTCTTTCCCTGTGATCAGGTTCCAAGAAGGTTCTTCTCTTATGTGGGCATGTGTCTTTTGTGTAGTGCATCATTTTTCCTTTTCTCCTTATATTTAGTCTCTCATTTGCTCCGGCCAGCATTAACCAGCTTTGGTGAGGATATTGTGGATTAGTACCAGGGTTGGCTGATTTCTTCTGTTGTACTAGAATTTCAGTGTAATGCTGATAGATCAAAGTCAGAATGCCTGTTAGATACTATGTTCAATATTTGCACAATGGGATATTTCATACTTCAAACCTCAGCATCTGACAGTATACCCAGGTAACATGCCTGCACATGTACTCACTAAATCTAAAATAAAAGTTAAAAAACAATACAAGAAACAACAATAACTACAGAAAGTCAGAATGCCTAACAATTAAAAAAAAACTTCTGTTTTATTTTGTGCAAATAACATCCATTGCATTTAGGAAATAATCTGTGTTTATTTTTAAATGTATTTATTGTTTATATTATTATTTAGAAAAGAATCTGTTGGATTGCTCCTCTGACAGATAAGCTCCTTTTCCCTTCTTGTTTCTGCTGCTTGCCCATTTACAGTATGTCACTTCTACATGGTTATATCTATCTTTGGGTAGGTATATTTCTGTGTTTTCCCCTAAGTATTGTGTCACAAAGAGTTTTCCAATTTGGTATTTAGTTTCCTAGTCATTATTTTTAAATCTCTAAGAATCTTAAACAGTTAATCATCTGATTTTAATTGTTGGGAAGAAAACCTTTTTTCTCCCACTGGTGTGTCACTCTCCTTTTCTTCTTAAAGTAGGCCAATCTAGTTTGGAGATCAACAGTTATAAAGTGTAGATAATGTAATACATCCCTCTTGCTTTTTAATTCTTAAATACTATTTGGTGTTATATATAAGGACATCATATACTGAACTGAATATCTTTGTTTATTTAACAAATACATATTGGGTGCCTTCTGTGTCACCAGGCTAACTTAAGCATATGTAATGTATGCAACATAGGAGAGTTTATTAGAAAGAAATTAAAAAATACTACTTTTAATTATTATCATAGTTATTTCACTTAATAATACACACTATACAGTTCATTGAATGTTTATTATTAAGTGCCAGGCACTAGCTCTAAGACATTGAGATAATTCTAAGGTATTTCATATGTTAATTCATTTAATCTGCTCAAAAATTATGAGGTAGAGTGTGATATCCTCATTATACAAACAAAGTTGAAGCACTACGTAAATTGTTCAGGGAGACTCAGCTAGTACAAGAAAGTGTTGGAAGGAAATTTAAGAAGCTGTGGACCTGTCATCCTGGTTTGATTATTCTCAGGTCAGGTATCCTCTTGAGTGCTGAAAAGAATCTTCAATTCTTTGGGATTGACAGTCTTTTTTGCTGGCACCTGAGATGGGCCTTGCTAAAGGACATCTGTTTGTCTTCAGCAGCATTGCCACATGTTCTCCAGTTAAGTTACCATGTGTTGAGCACTTTCTGTGGGCAAGGTACTATTGCTGGAGTGGTCACTAGGAGATACAGAAATGAACAAAACCATCCTGCCCTCAGCTTACAGTTTAATCAGGAAGAAAGCTATATACATAAGAAATGCAGAAAATTTTGTAGAAGCTCAAAAAGATTATAGAAGCATAGATAAATATTTTACTTCCATGCCGTGAGGTCAGAGTAGAGGAGCATTTTAATTGTTCTTGAAGGAGAAGTTAATAGAAAGGCAAAGGGAATTGGCTAACTTTCATTAGGTAAAACTCTTTAGTGTGATACTAGGAGACTGTTACTTGGAACTTGTCCAAAGAGAAAAAAGGAGAGGGGAAATCTAAGAGCTATATTGGAACAAATGGTGGAGAGAAGGGATGCTGATTTGGGACATGACACCCATACGGAAGCTGTCAGTATCCGCACCTCTTCTCTTGATCTACTACATGTGTGATCTATTGAAAACCTCGTGAGAGGGGAAATGTTCATAGGCTAGATGCTGTGCAGTTTCCATCACCATCTTGAAAGTAGTCCCTCCTTACCTCCCTGGCTTATTCATTTTACCTTTTGCAGTTGGTAAGAATGGAAACATCTTCTCAAAAGATGGTGCAAATCTCTAGGCTTATAAAATAATTTCAGTTGCCTGTGTTGTTAAGTTACCAGAAAGAATTAGGAAGTCAGGAGCTTTGCAAAACTGTGTGTTTTTTCTCCTTCAGTCCTAAAATTAACCTAGAGTTTTGGTTATATTTCTTTTTTATGTGTGTGCTGGTTATCTTATTTTAATTTTCTTTTAGGAGAGCTTGAGTATTTTAATAGCATTAATCTTTTGCAATGTAAATTTTAGTCTAATAAACAGTTATGTAATCTGTTAGCACCTGTAAGGGCTATAAAAGAACACGACTTGTGGCTACTGCCCTGCCCTCAGGAAGCTTAAGTTGTATTTGAGGAGAGAAGATGAAGTGTTAAGAAAACCTCCAGAGGTACAAATAGATAATGTGTTTTTATCATGCTAGCAGCATTTTTCTGTGCTGCCTTTTTATTTTCCTGTGTTCAGCTCTATTAAAATAAACTATCATTCACACTGCAGTTTTTAGTTCCTTCCCCAGCCCTGCACTACTCTGTTTCAACTTAGATATTTCCTAAACAGTGAAGCTTTTTTTGAAGTCATATACCTGGCTAACACTTTGTGTTCACCGTACCTTTTGTGATGTTCTCTGCAATACTTGTTTGTTTGTTTTGGCTATTCAGGTTCTTTTTTGGTTCTGTATGAATTTTAGAATGATTTTTTTCTAATTCTGTGAAAAATGGCATTGGTAGTTTGACAGGAATAGCATTGAATCTGTATTGCTTTCGGCAGTGTGGCCATTTTAACGATGTTGATTCTTCCAATCCATGAGCATGGGATGTTTTTCCATTTGTTTGTATCATCTATGGTTTCTTTTAGCAGTGTACTCCATTTAATTGTACTTGTTAATATGCTTATCTTTCTCCCTCATCTGGACTGTAAACTCCTTGAAGACAGAGCCTTGGACATAGAGTTTACTCAAATATCTTTGGGACTGTTAAGAACTTTGGAGAACAACAAGTGTTGGGGGGACAGTGATAAGTTTAATATTGGTGATTGCATTTGAAGTACAGCAAGATACTTAAATAGAAATGTCTTTTAACAGTTAGAGCATGGCCTGGAACATGATTAAGGTGGTACATGTAGGCCATGGTAAGATATGAGTTGCCAAGAGGCCCGTGGATAGATCCCTGGGTAATACCCTCATTTAAGATGTGGACAAGATTTTAGAAGGGAGTGCATGTGAGCAGAGGAGGATGGGTTTAGAGACCTGTGAGAGTAAGTAAGTGGTATAGTGGATAGGAGGGAACAGTATTGTCAAATGACACAGAAGTATAGAGGAGGATGAGGACTGATAGGAAGCCTGAGATCATTAATAGATGATGGCTAATAGAAGTGTTAATAGAAGATAGCTCTTCATAGAGCACCATCTTAGTAGTGTGTGGGCAGAAAAATGGATCCAGTTTGTCAGGGTCAAGATGAGAGTGGGCCATTAGGAAGAAGCATTGCAAATAGACCTTTTTAAGACGTGGGATAAAAGGAGGGGGGAAAAATAGCTTGATGGGTTATCAAAATGCAGGAGAGACTTGTTTTTTTGTATGGTGGAGGTGGGTAGAGAAACATGGTCTTTTATGTAGTAGAGTGTATCTAAATATTGGCTAGTCTAAGTGAAGGAACCAAGAGAAAGGGGATGGAAGTGGTGGTAGGTTGCAGTGGCAGTCGAGGAAGCAAGGTCTTGGAGCAGACTTGAGTACCCTGGGTAGAGACAAGAGCTGGAGTAATTTAAGAGAGTCTTGGAATCAAAAGAGGAACATGCCAGGAAGTTAGAGATGTGTCTGTGCATCATATATGACTGAGAAAAATTTCTGATGGAACTAGGAACTCAGTTTTTAAACTTTTACCAACATTGCTCAGCCAGATGGTATGTCTATTCAGGGGTAGCTAATTAACCAGATGGGTCGTAGGAGGATAAAGAATAAGTGAGACATAAGAGCAAAAAAGAGTCGCTGACCATTGAGAAGTAAGCATTTTTAAGGAGGCAAGTGTTGAACCGAAAGGATCTTGACTACCTTTGAGCTTGAAGGTCAGAATGTATGCACAAGATTCAGTAGAAGTAAAGAGAAATAAAATGAGATATTGTTCATTGGAGAGAAAATTTTGAAAATAGAACCCTTTCAAGGAATGATAATGTGTGGCTCTACCCTTGAATAGCAGGTAGAGAATGCAGATCAGTCTTAAAATGAATGTTAGGAATGTGTGAAACCAGAGTTTGAAGGATCATCAACATGATGTGATGGAGTGGGTTACAGTTCAACACATCCCTAATGTCCATATTCTTTGCACTTTGCTGAGTTAACCATAAATAAATTCTTGTCTGACATCCTCTTAAAATAGAATTTACCGTATTTTCCAGCCAGATTATTTAAATGTTTTGCAAAAGTGAGTATTGATTTACTGAATTGTTCTTTAATAATCACAGCTGGAAATTGCAAAAGATCTTCAACTATCAAACTATGTAAATAGAGATAAAGAAATGGAAAAGTGTCTTCTTCCCTTAGCTCTCTATTCAGTTGGTGAAGAACTAGAATAAATCATATTGAAATCTAGATTTTTTAATTAAGAAAACAGAAAGCTCATGTTAAATTTACAGATAAGAGTTATGCCTCCCTTAATGTTGCCAACTTTATTTTTGTGAGCTCTTTCAGTGACATAATGAGCATCCTGTTTCCTTAAGCATTTAAGTGTAGGTTCTTGTGAATTGACAGGATAGAAGCTCTTAAGAACTGAGTAGGCTGACAGAGCAGCTGGTGTGACATTCAAGTGTTCATGTTGCCTTCTAGCTCCTGAACAGAAGGAAAAACACAGTTTTAATTTAGAAATCTCTTCTTTGACTATAGCTGAAAATTTCAACACCAGTGAGACTGGAAAATGATAGAACATTTGGTTCTCATATTTAACTGGAGATTTAGTATGTTCTTATATTTGGTAAACTGCACAGGATTATATAAAATTAACTTTATTTTTTGAGCTTTTCAAAAGCTTATTTTACTATGAAACTTACTGTAAAGATGAAAGGTTTCTAAAATGCCTGAATAGAATAGAATAGGAGAAAACAAAGTAGTTTATTTTATGGGAGAGCAAGAGAAGGTAGGTATCTAAAGTTCTCTGTTAAACTTTTAAAAATTAATTTAATTTTTTTAGGTGTTTATAATAATTTGACAGAATTTGCTCAGAGTGTATCAATATGAGTCTTCACATTTGAATAAAAAATTATTTGCAGTGTTTGTGTATATTTGTGAATTATAAGGCTTAAATAGAAAAATATTAGTATACTTGGTACTAAAAATCAAAACAGAAAGAAAGTATCAGCTCAATATTTTTAGAAAGTGGTCCGCTTTCAGTTACCCATGCACATTAAGAATAGCATAATAAAGGACCATGAGTAGGCTGGGCACAGTGGCTCACGCCTGTAATCCCAGCACTTTGGGAGACCAAGGCAGGCGGATCATGGGGTCAGGAGTTCGAGACCAGCCTGGGCAACATGGTGAAACCCCATCTCTACTAAAATACAAAAAATTAACTGGGCATGGTAGCAGATGCCAGTTACTCGGGAGGCTGAGGTAGGAGAATCGCTTGAACCCCGGGAGGTGAAGTTTGCAGTGAGCCAAGATTGTGCCACTGCACTCCACCCTAGGTGACAGTGAGACTCCGTCTCCAAAAAAAAAAAAACATGAGTAATTTGCTTATATTTGTGATTTGTGTCAGGAAACTTTTGGACCAAGATGACAATCCAGCAGTTTGTTCCCTAGTCAAGGTTCAGACTACACTTAACAGTCAGTAGTGGTTCTCCAGACCAGTAGCATTAGCATCACTGTCATCTGAGAAGTTGTTAGACAGTCTGATGAGGTGTTCCATCAACTGAGTGAGGCTCAGCAATCTGTGTTTTCAGGAGCCCTTCAGGTGATTCTGATGCATGCCGAAGTTTAAGAACCACTAATCTCTAGTATGTTAACTTTTAAATTTATTCTGGTTTTGGTAAATTTAGAGGGATTGTTTTTTGGTTTTTAAGTACATCCTTGCAAAATTAGACCAACCTCCCAAGAGACAGGTGTCATAAATGTTTGGGATGAAATAATACCAACTGACTTGACCATAGACCAAAAATGTCTATGGTTAGTTAACTTCAGGATATCTGTGTTTGAGATCATTCACATTAAAATTTTATCCTATCCTCTGCTTAATTAAGTACTTTGTTGGCATGAATGGATAATCTGTACTGAAAATGACAGCTATCAAAAGCCAGAATAGTTATTTAACAGCCCCAGGGAGCAGGGCGAGTCACCTATTCAGCTTTTGACTAGCATATTTCTTTACAGACTAAAGGCTGTGGGAAATAGGAGCTGTGCTTGGGGTTTTAGGATAAGAAAACTGGGTGGTTTTTTTCACACTTTCACTGAGCCAGACTGTTATAGTGTGGTTTCATCATTTTAATTGAATTGTGGAATTCTGAAATATGAGAGAAACAAAATAAATAGGCCCTGTAAATGCACATGCAAATAAATTTTAACTATTATCTATAAACGAATCTCATTTCCTCTGACTAAAAACAGATGAAAACAATTATAAAGACTGCTGTGCCATCCAACTCTCCTCCCTGCTGACTCCTCTGACAACTATTTGAAAAAAGGGACAAGCAGTGGAAAGTGAAAACAAACAGCTAGAGATGACAGTGTAGTGGGAATAAGAGTCAAACATCAGAGAAATGAAGGCAGCAGAACATTTCAATAGTCAGGGAGTGGTTAACAGTAGCAAAGGTTGCTAGTAGGTTAAATTAGGACTAAATGTATCCATTAGATTTACGAACATGAGGGGATCAGTGGTCACCTGGAAGAGTAGTTTCAATGCAGCATAAATTGAGGAAGCTAGATTGTAATAGGTTGATGTGTGAGTGGGAAATAGTGTAGAAACAGCAAATTTCAGAGCAGATGATAGCTAGCTGTGGAGTTATATGTGTGTGTGTGTGTGTGTGTTTTTCCAAATGACCTTTACTGGGTAAGATTTTTTTAAAAATTTCTTTATTATTTAAACTTACTTGCTACTTTATTACCATGTTGATTTGGCGGGTTTGTATTTAGCTTGTGTAACCCTAACAAATTATGTTTTAAATAAATGTATTGTTTCTTTCAGGCTGTATGAAATATTATAATTCAGTATTATTTCTTTGCATACCCTCAAGAATCTAAGATAGTGGTTAAAAATCATTGCCATGTAGCAGTCATTTTAAAATCTGAAATATCATTTAACTTATTCTGTTGTCTAAAATGACTTAAAGCTATAGTGTATCTTGCATACCAAAATGGTTTGAAAACTTCTTGAGTGCTGTGACCTTCTCTTAACTCATCTAACACCTAACGTATTCTTTTAAACAAAGTGTTAGGAAGTTTTGTTTTGCTCTGCTATTTAAATTGTGGTTACTTCCATTGTGAAATCTGTTTTTTCAAATAGGTTTTAGCTTATGGTTCAAATGGCATTTCTGCTCAGTAATCTTTGAGTAACTACTGTGTTCCAGACAGTGCTAGGGTTTAAAAATGAATGTTACAGATTGTCCCTTGAGTTAAAGTTCATTGGGATAGACAGAGTGGTAAACAAATTATTGCAGCTATGTGATAAAAGCTGTAATAAAAGAACAAATTAATGCCTTCCTTATTCTAATCTAGTTGTTTCCCACTCTGAGAGATTTGCTAAAGTGTTCATGCCAAGTCTGTAACTGACAGCAGCTGTAACTTGCCCTTTAAAGTACTGTACTTAGTTTCTGCCTCTGGAAGAGTCTAGTAGATAAGTTACTTAGGGGAGTAGGACTAATTTTAGTCAACACAGACACAGCAATTATATTTATGAGTCCTTTGAGACTAAGAATCAGGCATTTTAGAGAATGCTTATTTTCTGCTTTATCAGCTCTATACAACTTAAAATCCTGTTTGGTGAGTTGACTCTTGTTTATATGTTGTTCTTTACTTATCTGATATAAACTACTTTTCTAAACAAGCAGAATAGACTTAATGGTCTTTTATGTGAGTGTGTATGTTTTCTTTAAGCCCCTTGAAAAGTGAAAAATGTGAGTTAAGAGTAAATTTAAATTTGAGTCATTCCTTGATTTCTTTATTTTAATGAAATAATTTGCATGTACCAAAGCTTTGTAGAATAATACTCTACCATTCTTAATCTTGTAGTGTCTCTTTGATATGTATAATAATAGACCTCCTGCTCTTTTCACCATGAGAGTGAGATACTACATGCAATCACTTATATTTAAGTTTACAGTAAATTATCATGGTTGAAAGACTTCAAATTTTTAGGGTATGAATCGAGTAAGAGGTTATTGTCTTTCTGCAGAAAGTGACTATATAAGAAGGCTGAAATATTGTAGTCCCTCTTGAGAAGATACAGAGATAAAAGATGGATAAGGCATGGTTTTTACCTTTAAATAACTTTTCAGTGTAATGGGCCATAAATTTAGGCTCAGTTATGTAGTATACTATCCAAACCTTTTACAGGACACTTACAGTGCTAAGTTTCAGATTGTCCACATTGATTGAGAATAACTGCTGATATGGAGGGAGGAGTGAGTGGAATAGGGTTGGGTTTTTTAAATCATGAGGTAGTTGTCACTGTCAATAAAATGCCAGTAGCAGTCACAGTGAGAAACAGCTATGAGGCTAGCTATGGCTCTTGCTGTAACTATGCTTGTATGCAAAGGAAGTGGAATTGATTTTATGTTAAAGAAAAAAGCATACAAGGAAAAAGACACGGTATGAAACTAGAGTTCTCTTGAGTTCTTTCTTTAAAGGCTGTAGTCAAAAATTATTTTTTAGTTCTTTGTCAGTCAAATGGTGCATCTAATGGTTAGGGTGTCAATACCACTTTTAAAGTACAGTGCCAGTTATTTCCCTGATAGCAGTAGCCTCCTTAAAACCTGTACATTGTTTATCCCGTGATTTAAATTTCAGCTATTTATCTCATTTTTAATGATTTGTGAGTATTTAATGCTCACTTTATTTTATAAGTGTCTTTATCCATTTTGGAAGTAGATGATTATGAGTGTTTGGTTTTATGGCTATAAAATGAACTATTGGATTTGATCTCCAACATCCCTTTAGCTGTTAAACTCTGGAATTCTTTGCTTTGTAACCATTATTTAACAGAAAAGTCTTAAATAGTGTTTGATTTTGATTTAGTAACTTTTATAAAATGTAATACTTGCTTAATTACTCCAAAAAATTTGTAATTACTTTGATTAAGGTATCATTTTAGTATATTCGGGTCCAGGGAATAAGCTCTAATTGTGTACAGTTATGTCAAAGTTGACATTAATTTATGAGGCGGTATGCATTGACTGCTAAACACCCAAGAACTAAAAATTTGAAACTTAAAATTTTATATTCTCATTAAGTGAATGAAACACAGCGTCTTTATCTATAGAGGATTTTTTTAAGAACCCTAAATCAATTATTTGTGTTCATATAGAACCAGACAAGGATTAAGAACATTTATAAATACTAGCCTTAAATTTAAAAATTTTACTGAGACATGTAATAAAACTAGTAAAGCAAAATTTGAGTTAAAATTTAAATTATTTTATTATATCAAATAATACGCTGATTATCTTTTCCTTTAGGTTTAAAAATCTTGTTTCATTAAACCTTCTACATCTGACATGGTTTGAGGTCCTCTTCATCTGGGGTGGGAGAAGGCTATTCTCTGCAGAATGTATCTGCAAATATTCTTAAAGAACAGTAAAAATAACTAAAATATATTTGCCATTTACTCTGTGTCAGAGTAAGTTCAAAGTGTTTTACATGTATTTACACATTTAATGAGATGTGTAGTGTTATTTTGTCTTTATTTTACACATGAGCCTGTAACATAATAGGTGTGTTTGTCCAAGGCAAAGTAGAAAAGGTCTATTACCTCCCTTTGTCAGATATTAGAGTCCTGTCCTTGCTACCTAAGAACATACAACACTTTGGGAGTGAGGGAAAGCACTTAACATCAGTCATGCTAATTAACACCAAATTAATGCATTTTTAGCTTTGAGTAAACTGAACCTTTGTCTTTGCATATATGCTATTGCATTTCCTATATGCCATATTTGTAATTATGTTTTGGGAACTAAATGTAAGAGGTCATTCTTTTATACCAGTTAACTTTAACCTCTCCTTCTCATTTGTCCAGATCCTGATTCTGTAATGTAATGTATTTGCTGCTTTTTTACCTAGCTTTGAGTTGCTTATAGATTGCATAAATACAACTTCTAAGTCTTCAAATTTCTAACAAAAATTTAGAATCATTCAGGAATTAGGGGCCCAACAATGCATTAAATAAACCTCTTTCTAGATTGGTCCTCTTGCATCTAATATATTTAGTTGTATTAGAATGTACTTCTGTCTTGCCTGCAAAAATCTCATGCTAATATACAACATTGATAATAATTTTTAGCACTCCATATCTTACCCGTTAATTTACTTTGCTGTTTTCTTGTATTTAGTTTTTCTAATAATTGATTTTTTTTTATTGTTGCATCTGGATAACTTTCATATAATTTTTCCTTGATCTGTAAAGTGACTTTATGAAAGAAGTAATTGAAATTGTATTATTAACCAACCTGTCTCTTTATGAGTTCCACTACTAGGATATCATAATCATCCTTTTGTCTTTTTCGAAGGCCCTACCCATTCACAGTAAAGATTATAGGTCAGTAAGAATCCACCTTATTGTTCTTTTTGAAAACTGTAACCATTTTTGCCCAACTCCAGTCTTCAGCTGTGTGTGTGTGTGTGGGGGGGGGGGCGTGGAAGTAAATACCTCAAAGACTACCAACAGTGGTTTTTCAGAGACACCATTTTTTCTAGGATAAATTCTGTAAGCCAAGGTGCCTACATACTCCTTCTTTAAAATTTCCCTCTTCTTGGGCCTCAGCTTCCACTTAACATTTTTTCTTAGACTTTTCAAATAGAAGATAAAATTCTTTTAGAGAACAAAGAGAAGCAAAATAGATGTTCTGCTTTCTGTTGTATATCAATCCCAAATAGTGTGTATCTCACTTGATTGTCATGTTGTAGCTAACAAGTGAAAAACAAAACTTTTTTATTGTCCTTAGTATTTTTGTCAGTCAGCCAGTTAGATGAATGGAAGAGTAGGTAAAGAAGAAAATTATTGTAAAAGGAGCTATAAATAATCTAAAAATAGACAACAACCTGCTATATAATTTGTAGGTAATTGGTCATTCATTCAAATAGGTCCACTTTGGGAAAGTGGCTCATTTGCATTTGGTGCTTTTGTCTGGACTTCCTTTTCTTTACAGTGAGGGAATTGAGCATGATTAATAATCATGTGCTTATCAAAGCTCTGTGGCTTGCAAAGTAATAGAAAACTGAACCCCTGAAGGGCATTTATTGACAGATTACAGAAAAGATCAGTGATAGGACAAACTTTAGTCACTGCTTGACCCAAGGGCTCAAATAATGTCCAGGGTTGACAGGAACATGCATGCTCACTCACTCTCTCCCTCTCTCTCTCTCTGCTCCACATACTCTCTGTTGGATCCATTTTCAAAGGGTTTTCCCTGGTCGTACCAGATGACCACAGTAGCTCTTCATGTGTATCTAAGATTTAAGTTCAGTTAGAAGAAACAAGTGTCTGCCCAGAGTCACAGCAGAAGTCTTGTTACCACCCATTGGCTCCTGTTGGATCACATGCATATTCCAGAGCTGATGATCAGCATGGTCAGTAGAGATGTCTGGGAATGGGGATAGAACTCTGCCCCAACTCTGTTGAGAGCTCGGGAAGCACAGATTCCTAAATGAAAAGTGAGGCTGTTGCTGAAAGACGGGGAAAGGGATGCTGAGGTGGCAAATAGCTAATACAACATTGCTTCTTCGGTTCTGATTTATTGTATGAATTGGTACATTTGGTATTATTTCACTATTTTGTGACCTACAGAAACTTCCATTCTGACCTGTTAAATGTGAAGACATAAAGTAGAGGCTGTATAGTGGATGTAGGTTCCAGTCTTAGCTGTATTATGTATCCCTATTGTTGAGAAATTTAAAGGCATTCAATGAATAACATTCTTTTCTCCTGTTTGAATTCTATGAAGAGAAAAGACAGATTGGCGCATAGGAAAAAAAAATCAGTTTTGTTACTGATAAAAGCTGGGCTGGATGACTTGGTTTTTGTGTGACAACGAGGCTCTAGTATTGAACCCAGAACTAAGCAATTATTTACCTCTACTCCAGTAGATTTTAAACCTTAGGATCTGCCCCTAAAAATTCAAACCAGAATACATGAGTACTACAGTTATCTGGTTCCCCAAAGAAGGCAGAGGTGAAAAAGCTACATATGTCTGGTTTCTCTAGGAAAATCTGTCAGGCAGGTCATTTCACATCCATGGTGACTGATGGAGTAGCAGGCCAGGAGTTGTTGAGAAAAATTCCTCTTTGTGGAAACCAGAGGACAGATGAGCAAACATGCCCTCAGCACACAGACTCATCTTAATTATTTTATCTGTTAAATAATAATCTATTTTAAGGTTAGTGTGATGTTCAGGCCAACAAACTCTGGATATGGAAACTTAAGGAGATTATCAACCACCCTCTCCAGGTTTTGAAGTTGGGTTATTATAATAATTGATGTGTGCGTAGGAGGGAACCCACTTTACCTAAGAGATGAGTAAAATTGGTAATAATTAGACAAGCATAAGGATTTGTGTAGTGGGAGGAAGCAGGCAATGAAAGAAAATGTCTTGCAGAATCCATAACTATCACATCTTTGCAAATTTAACTTAAGGCAAACAAACTTTTCTCACCTAGCCATCCTCAACTCACTGGTATGAATTCTGTGTTTTTAGCCTATTCTCTAGTTCAGTAGTTCTCACAAGTGTGTTCCCTAGACTGATAGCATCAGCATCACCCAAAAAATTATTAGAATTGCAAATTATTGAGCCCCACCTTAATCTACCTGAATCTAAAGATGCTGGAGGTGGGGCCCAACAATCTAACCATTTCTCCAGGTGATTCTGATGTATGCTAAAGTATGAGGACTGTATACAGTGATTTACAGACATCTTCATAACAATTTCATAGCTGAACGTTTATTGCATTTGCCAGTATCTTTTCTAATAATCAACATTCTAAAAATATTTTGGAGTGCAGGTAGATTGCTTGAGATGGGAAGAAGCTGAATCTGTAAAGTGTAGCCAGGCAGTCATGAGCAATGGGACTGCATTTTCATCTTGGAGGTTTAGATTTAATGACATGATGCCTTTTTAAAAACTAAATGTAGCAGCAAAACGCTCAAGGTATTGTTATGTATGAGATATTAGAATAAGGAAGAACCAGGGGGGTAGTGATTATAATTTGCATAGAGAGGCTTGAAGATCAGGAAGAAAAGGGGTTATATACAGAAGAGACTTTTCAAAGGTAGAATTAACTTAGTAACTGACTGAAGCTGGAGAGGATGGAATCAAAGATGATTTACGATTCCTAACCAAGGCGATAAGGATAATGGTGGTGGCAGAGCTTTTAATTAGTTAGTGAGATGAGTCCATTGTTGGGCCTGTTAATGTTGAGGTGATTGTATGGAGAAGAGAGCTTATCTTTAGGCAGATTAGAATAATAGGAGGACTTGAAAGTACAGTGAAGAAATGAAAGTAATGCATGTATTAATTCCTCAAACTTTCACTAGTGTCTACTGTGTCTAGTACTCAAGATGTAGTAATGGACAGACTTTGCCCTCAGAACTAATACTGTAGATGGAGGGAAAAAAATAACATATAAACAAATGAACAAGATAAATTCAGGTAATAATAAGAGTGAGCAAGGAAAATAAAAGAGCAGAAAATTCCTTTAGATAGGGAGTCACAGGAAGACCTGAGGTGGTGACATGTAACAGAGCGTATAGAGTATAGTTTTTGACAGCCAAAAAATGGTAGAGTCACAGAGTTGCCAATAAGAATTGCAGGAAATAATATTAAAGGATCTGTTATGCTTTTTGTCCTTTCAGGGTGTATTTCTTATGAAAGACTTGGAGAGAGAGAGAGATCCAAGTGTAATATTAAAAGAAACTTGGGCTTGGAGACAGTCCACCTCAGACATTTCAGCCATTTGTTAGCTGGGCAGAAACTCAGTTTCTTGAAGTCTGTTCTTCTCAGTAGAAGAAGGAGTAACACCTTATGGGATTAAATTGTGATGATTAAGTGAGAGAATGAAATTAAAACAACTAGCGTAGTGCTTGGAACAATAACAGTGATGCTGAATGGATCATAAAATTCAGTCATGTCAAGTGCAATTTCATTTAATAATGATGCAATCTAATGTCTTTTGATATATAATTTTATTTAAAAGTTGTACTTTGATCTTTTATCATGCAAAACACTTTAAAAGTAAAAGTGCAGTCTAACAATATTTTTATTACTAAATAATGTACTTTAGCTACCTGATGACATTTAGAAAATATGCTTATGTGCATAATACTCTTAAGATAGATTTTATTAACTTTTAAATGTTTTCTTCTTACAGGTGTGTACATCTCATGATTGATATGGAGAAACTAGTCATGGGCCAAAGGTCAAGATACTTCTCTGGGAAATGTTGCTGCTGATGCTGCTTTACGAAGTCATATAATGAGTGTTTGGTTTATGAAAGATTTTCATATTTAAAAGATTTTCATCTTGGAAATACAACAAGTGAAAATTAAATTCTTTTGGGAAACATTTTCCTTCTGATATATTATACTTGTAATGGGTGACATGGCAAACAACTCAGTTGCTTACAGTGGTGTGAAAAACTCTTTGAAGGAAGCTAATCATGATGGAGACTTTGGAATTACGCTCGCAGAGTTGCGGGCTCTTATGGAGCTCAGGTCCACAGATGCATTACGAAAAATACAGGAAAGCTATGGAGATGTCTATGGAATTTGCACCAAGTTGAAAACATCTCCCAATGAAGGTAAGTTTTATTATGTTTGATTTTGGTTCTTTGTGCAAAGAGTGCTATATATTTGGATTATAAAAGCGTGCTTATATTATCTTGGTGATTGTGTGATTATGACATAATTATAGTGACATTAAAAATGGCTTAGTTATAAGATTAGTACGGTTAAAGTATGTTTATATTAACACATAAATTTTGCAAATTAATGTATATGTTTTAGATTGGACACATGAAATATTTTGTTCTATTATACGTACTATTGCTGCCTGTTTATGATAAAAAGATTGTCTTCCCTTTGAACTAGAGGATGGAATCAGGCTTGGATGCCTCCGAGATACTCGGTGAAAAAAAACTCTCAGAGCACTATCCTTCATTTTGCTGAGTGGCTTAAAATAGTTGTCACTGTCATTAGCTGACTGAGTTGGTTTTAGCCTATGGGGCTTAACTTAACCTCTGATAATTAGTTTAGGAGGTCCTAAGGCAAATGAAATAGATGAGATGGAAGTTAGTTTTTCACCTTACAGACAGTTCTTTAGTTGAAAATAGTTTTCAGTCTTTGAATTGTGTTGACTATCTCTGTGTTCATAGAAGCTTTGGGTTTCATACATTTTTATTTGTGGTAAGTTTCTTTTTGAGAATCAAAAAGGAAAATTCATCATAACTTTCTGGCATTGTGGTCTTTGAAATGATTTCAGAAGATTGCCTTTTATAAATCAGATTGAACGTAAAATTAAGGGTAAAGGCACATTGGGGAGGGACACATGAGGATGAATGGGGATTACAATATATTTTGTTAAGGATGAGAAATTATTAATATAAAATTTTAGTATATATTAGCATATATTCCAAAGCCAATTCTAGAGAAATTGTGCAAAAGTATTTTTTTAATATTTTTTCTGGAACATCTTATGCCATGCTATTGCTTAGATAATATTTAATGTAATAGCAAAAAGTCTTTTCCAAAGCTAAGTAACTTTAAATTATATTAAAAAATTCTTTAAAACCTTTGTAACCTATGTAATTCATTGTGAATTGTTAATTATTTTAATGATAGGTAGTTACTTTGAATTCTCTGAAGTAGAATGATCTTGAGGAAACCAGAGTCAGTATTCACACATGTGCCAACATGGTTTCTTCAAACTATTTGGAATATGTTCTTTTCCTGCAAGACTTGTTAACTCTTCAAGATTTTTTTTGTATCTTTTCAAGTTGGAACCACTAGAAACATCAGCTTCTTAGTTATACGTTAGATATGCTATACCATTTTAATGTAGTTGGGATTGATTACTACTCCAAGATCGATCCCAACTATTAATACATTAAAATGGTATTGCATATCTAAGGTATAACTAAAAGTATCAGGAACAGTTCCCATGGACTTTTATAGACAGTAATTTGACAAAATTTGGAGCTTGTTCATTATGCAAGCCGACTTTGAGATATTATAGCATCTTAGAGATTTGTACAATAGTGTGCTTTTCTTAGCTGGTAGATCTATTAATTCAGCTTAACCATTAAAATCTAATTATTTTGTCATTATCAAGTTGATAGGGGACACTAACATTAAGGAGCCGTCAGTACAACAACATAGTTTGTTCATAAAAGCCATATTGAACTTCAGTTTCAAATCTTCACTCAGCTGTACTTCCCCAGCCATGTCCTTGCATTTCTCTATTAGTTAATCAAAATTCTTGTCTTCTCGTAACTGAATACCCCTGCATTGGAGAATGAGAATGCCTTCTCATTTTTATAGACATGATTTCTCGTTAGTTTGCACTACAGTTTCTTTTGTGCTATTATTTAGAGCAATGCCTTTTAAATTGGTTCAGTTAGTGAAGTTAACTGAAAATTTTGCATTTAGTACAGTGGTTTTTAAAATTTGAGAAAGGGATAAGTATATACTCTTGACAGTATGTTGGAAGCTATGGATAATCTCTAGAACTCTCCACTTACCACTGAAAATTCTATGTGAATTGTTGGTGCTTTGGGCTATTAAATAAATTCATGCATTATTATTCCCATTTTAAATCATAGAAAGTTATTGCTCATGTTCTTCTTAGTATTGTGAATTTAATATTTGCTAAAATTTGTACAAACTATTGTCCTCACTGTTTATATTACACCATTTGTTATTTTGAAATGGTCTTTTAAAAAGAATGTGAAACATGCCATTTTAAGCATTATACTTATATTTACAGTTGAAAATACAAATGAAAACAGCAGGCCACATGCAGTGGCTGACACCTGTAATCCCAACACTTTGGAAGGCCAAGGCGGGAGGATTGCTTGAACCTACGAGTTCAGGACCAGCCTAGGCAATATAGCAGAACCCCATCTCTACAAATAAAAAGATGAACCACTGTGGTGGCACATGCCCATAGTCTCAGCTATTCGGGTGGCTGAGGCAGGAGGATCACTTGAGCCCAGGAGTTTGAGGCTGCAGTGAGTATGATTACACCACTGCACCCCAGCCTGGAAATAGAGACCCTGTCTCAAAAATAGTAAAACACAGCAGCAGCTTTCACAAGAACATTATTTCCAAAGAAATCTTCATAGTTTTAGTTTAACTTAGTAGAAATAATTCACTCAGAAACACTTTCTCACTGATCAAGCATCCAACTGGTACTAAATGAGACATGATCAGGAATAAGCAATTAGGAGTTTGTATGTCTGAGGAAATGAACTAGACAGCAAGGACTCTTTTGTTAGAATAACCTGTTTATAGTCAGGGAAAGTGAGAATTAAAATGATTCTTCAAGTACATGAATTTCAATTAGGTAAAACTGTTGTCTTACCTGTCCCTTTAGTTCATTCATTTATTGATTCATTCATTGATGTGTACTGTCTTTCATCAGACTTGGGATATTGATTGTCCTGTGTTTTATGTACTTCCACTAAGAAAGGTGGTAGAGGGCTGGCAGTTATTGGGAGGCAGTTGTAGGTGTATAGTTAAATCATCACAGTGTTAGAGATTTTAATAAAATGTAAGAATGTGTGCATCTTAGAATTGCTGAAATTTTGTCGTATTTATTATCTGCCACTCAGTAGGCATTTTTCTAGGCCCTGGATATACATCCGTGAATAAAACAAACATCTCTGCCTAATTTTTATGTGTTCACTTGGGGGAGACAGACAGTTCACAAGACAACTAAATGAAATGTGTAGTGTGTTGGCGATATGTATTTTTAAAAAATGAGTAGAGAAGGGAAATCAGAAGTATTGGGGTGACAATATTAGATTTCTATAAAGCATGGAGGAACAAACCATTTCTGAGGCAATAACCACAAAAATGATAGGCTACCCTTATGATGGATAACACTTTCTATTCCAGATTAGCTATTAACACTTGAAAATATTAAAACAAATTAATATTTTAACAAGTTTCTCCTATTTTACAGCAAAAGAACCCTCAGCACAAAAAAGTTAAACAATTTACCCAGAGTCTCACTCAGAGACCATGCTTTTGACTTTTTTATATGTTGCCTGTTAGAAAAGTTCAGTTCACATAGCTTGTAAAAGAGTTGCGATATGAAGAAAGAGGTACCTGTGTTCCCTCTTCTCAGTAGTGATTTCTGATAGGGAAAAAAGATTTTTAGAATTACATGGTGAAAAAAAAATTTGGTTTAAGATTCTGCTTATCAGTTTGTTCTTTAAAACACATACCCTGGCCAGGTGTGGTGGGAGACTGAGGTGGGAGGATCGTTTGAACCCAAGAATTTGAGACCAGCCTGGGCAACATTTAAAACAAAAATAATCCAGGAGTGGTGGCGCACACCTGTGATCCCAGCTACTCAGGAGGCTGAGGTGGGAGGATTGCCCGAGTCAGGGCTGCAGTGAGCCATGTGTGATTCCACGAAAGAGTGAGACCCTGTCTCAAAAAAACAAAGAGAGTGCCCTATTCAAGAAATTGTGTTAGTGTGATTCCTGTTTGTCTTGCCAGTTTATCACTTGTTTTCTAACAGTATGTTTTGAAGAATATCGTCATGCTTACTGGTCAATAAATAGGAAGTGTTTTGACCAGATATAATTTTCATATTAAAAACTTCCCAGTGGTTCTGATTAATTATCCTAACTCCTAAAGAAATTGAAACTGTAAATTTCAAGGTTAACTGGAACTGAGGCTTGTAACTTCGTGTTTTTGGCTCTGTTAGAGAAAGCATCTGTCTTATACTCCTCAGAATCCAAGAATGCACTTTTATACCCAAATAACCTGCTTGTAACATCCTAACTGCATAAAATTACCTTCACAGTTTTTTCTTCTGTATCTTTGTTGTTTTCCTACATTGATTTTCTTATTCATAATCTAAATCACATTCTTTGATCCTTATATTTTTACACTAGCTTTTGATGTATTTTTCATTTCATTGTGGTCCTCTGTTATCTATGTTATATTTTATATTGAATGCTAGACTTTTCAGTAATAGGGTTTCTGATGTACAGGCCTCCAGTCCTAGGATTGTGTTTGTTATTTAGAGTACTACTTTAAACAAGGAATTCATTTTTATAAATGAATTTGTAAAAATTAAAGGCAGGTGCCAAATGGTATTCTGTAAGAGGTATGGCTTCATGGACTTGAAAGGGCAAGAAAGCAAATGAGACACTAAGCTTTTCAAGCGGTGGTTGCTGTAATTAGGTCCAGGATTTTCTCCTGAGCTTTAAGTTTGAAAGCCCAAAACACACACAACTCAGAGTGTTTAACTGGTTGCTTGTCAGTCTCCCCCACCAAACTATGAGCTCTTTGAGGGCAGGTGGCAGGGAAAGGCATCCTGTCTGAGTCATTTCCCTTTGTATGCTTAGTGCACAGTGACATAGTAGGCATTTTAGGAAAGAATGCATAAGTTTGACTTTAGACCAGTGTCTCTTAAATTTGCAGGTATCTCTTTTGAAATTGAGAAAATCATGAGAATATTAGACTGTTTCCCAAGAAGAATAAACATAAATTTTTATGTACTTCCTTGGTCTGTACGTTTTCCTGTGTTCCTCACTTAGGAAAGTCAGGTTGGCTGCTGCTATAGGCCCACTATGACACAGACTGTTAGTCCATTTTTGCACTGCTATGAAGAAATACCTGAGGCAGGGTATTTATAAAGAAAAAATGTTTAATTGGCCTCACGGTTCTGCAGCCTGTACAACAAGCATGGCATCAGCATCTTCTTGGCTTCTGTTGAGGACTCAGGGAGTTTTTATTCGTGGCAGAATGTGAAGTGGAGGCAGGCACATCGTATGATGAGAGAGGGAGAGAGAAGAGGCAGGTCCTAGACTCTTAAACAACCAGATCTCATGTGAACTAACTGAGCAAGAACTCACTTATCACCAAGGGGATGGTACTAAACTGTCCATGGAAAATCTGCCCCCATGATCTAATAACCTCCTACTAGACCCCACCTCCAACATTTGGAATCACATTTCAGTATGAGATTTGGAGGGGACAGACCTTCAAACCATATTTTTCCATCCCTGCTCCCCCTCAACTCATGTCCTTCTCGCATTTCAAAATACAGTCATGCCTTTTCAATAGTGTCCCAAAGTTTTAACTAATTCCAGCATTAATTGAAAAGTTCAAAGTCCAAAATCTCATCTGGAGATGAGTTCCTCCCATTTATGAGCCTGTGAGATAAAAAACAAGCTATTTACGCCAAGATGCAATTGTGGTACATGCATTGGGTATACCTTCCCATTTCAAAAGGGAGAGACGTCAGCCAAAAGAAAGGGGCAGGAGATTCCACAGAAGTCTGAAACCCAGCAGGACAGTCATTAAAGTTCCAAAAACAATCTTCTTGGACTGCGTATTCTGTATCTAGGGCAGATTGATACAAAGGGTGAAGTCCCAAGGCCCAGCTCCACCTCTTTGGCTTTATAAGATAGATGCAGCCCCTGTGGCTACTCTCTTAGGTTGTAGTTGAGTGACTGAGGCTTTTCTAGGCTTAGGATGCAAACTGCCAGTGGCTCTACCATTTTAGGACCTAGAGGACAATGGCCCCCTTCCCACAGCTCCACTACACAGTGCCGTGGTGGGGACTCTTTCCAGGGACTCCAACCCTACAATTCCCCTTGGCACTGCCCTAGTGGAGTTTCACTGTGAGGGCTCTGTCCCTAGGCAGGCTTCTCTTGTGGCATCAAGGATTTCTGATATTTCCTTTGAAATCTAGGGGAAAACTGCCAAGCCTCTCCCACACTTGGCGTTCTGAGTATCTGCAAACTTAATACCACATAGGAACTGCCAAGGTTTATGGCTTGCACCTGCCAGAGCTGCGGCCCATGGTTTTCCTGGGCCCCTTTGAGCCAAGGCTGGAGCCAAACCAGCCAGGATGCAGGAATCAGTGTCCTGAAGCTGAGCAAGACAGCTGCACCCGAGCCTGACCCTTGAAACCATTCTTTCCGCTGAGGCTGCTGGGCCTGTGATGTGAGGGGCTGTCCCAAAGATCTGAAAATGCCTTTGAGGCCTTTTTCTTATTTCCTTATCTCTTAGCACTCAGCTCTCTTTTAGTCATGCTAATCTCTTTAGAAAGTGATTGCACCACAGTCCATGTGTTTTCCGTCTTTACCACAGGGCCAGACTGCAGATTTTCCAAACTTTTACACTCTGCTTTGCTTTTAATTATAAGTTCCAGCTTAAAGTCATTCCTTTGCTCCTACATCTAATAGTAGGTTGTTAGAGTCAGCCATGCTAGTTCTTGAATGTTTTGCTGCTGAGAAACATTTTTTGCCAGATATCCTAGGTCATTACTCTTAAGTTCAAACTTCCACAGCTCCCTGAGGCATTGACACAATACAGCCAAGTTCTTTGCTAAGGCATAACAATGGTGACCTTTACTCCAATTCCCATAAGTTTTTCATTTCCATCTAAGAACTTCAGTGTTCATATCTCCATCAGCATTTTGGTCACAACCATTTAACCAGTCTTTAAGAAGTTCCAGACTTTCCCTCATCTCCCTGTCTTCCTCTGAGCTCTCCAAACTCCATCCTCTGTCCGTTACCCAGTTACAAAGGCGCTTCCATTTTTTAAGGTATCTTTATAGCAGTGCCCCACTCCTTAGTACCAATTTTCTGTGTGTGTTCATTTTTGTGTTGCTATAAAGAAATACCTGAGACTGGGTAATTTATAAAGAAAAGAGATTTAATTGGCCCACAGTTCCTCAGGCTATACAGGAAGCATGGCACTGGCATCTGTTTGACTTCTAGGGAAGTCTGAGTGCTTTTACTCATGGCAGAAGGTGAAGCAGAAGCAGGCACGTTACATGATGAGAGTGGGGGTGAGAGAAGGAGGAGATGCCAGACTCTTAACCAGATTTGCATGAACCTACTGAGCAAGAACTCACTTGTCAACAAGGGGATGGTGCTAAACCATTCATGAAGGATTCACCCCTATGATCCAATTACCCCCACCAGGCCACACCTCTAACATTTGGAATTGCATTGCAACATGAGATTTGGAAGGGATAAACATCCTTACCATATCACATACGTGTATGTGCATGTAATATAAACACATATAGACACACATATACATAATGATATATACACAAATACTGACAAAATTTCTAGTACAACATTTGATAAGACTGTAGTATGTGCTGTGTGTTAGCTGTGATTGTCAGTTAAATCTACCTGCATCCAACATTCCAGTAAACTCCCCCCACTTCATTTCCTAAATTGGGACATAATTTTATTAGTCCCCAAAACTGGGATGCTACATTTTCTTGTGAAACATTAAGATCTTAATATAATTGACATTTTATTTCATAGTTTGTTCTTTTCAAATACAAAGACAATACTTTTGAGCTATTATCTACTCATAGAACAAATACAGACTTTCATTACTCCAAACAGTGTTCGAGTCAAACTCCAAAAGCATAATTCTGAGGCTACTTTTGATATGTTTTGGTTGTATTTTCTCTTTGTGAAGCTAACTAGACCATAAGAAGATCAATTCCATGCATGACCTACACTACAGTTAACTAAGCCAATTAGGCAGAAGATTTCTCATTATATTTACTTTCAAGTTATTCCTAATAATTTGATATTATCACTTATATTTTTTAAAACTAGGACCAGAAATTTCATTGCCAGTTCCACCAGCTTAGCTATATCTCATAATTTATTTTCAATCTTCTTACAGTAGAAGCCTCTTCCTGCATCTGTATTAGACAAACATTGCAGCCCTGAATTCCATGGCCTCTGGCTTCTTCAGAGGCTTACCTCTGCTATTACCCTTCTTCTCCTGTATCATCAATGTTGTCTTCTCCACTTGATCATTGTCATTAAGCCACTTGTCTTAATATCTGTCATCTAGTTTTCAAAAACAAAATGCAAATAAAACCCATTTTAACTCACCTTTACTGATTTATTTCTGCCCACTGGATCATACTCTTGGAAAAAGTTATGTGTACTTACTGTTGCCACTTGCTCATTCCTACATCCTGTTTAACTCTTTTCTAATCAGGCTTTCTTCTACACCATTGCACTGGAATATTCCTAAGAAGGTCAACAGCCTCTATCTAGTGAAAGAAAGTGTTCTCTTCTCTGGTCTGTTACTCAGCCTTTTAACATCATTTGCCATAGTCAGCCACATCATCTTTTTAAAACCTCTTTTTGTTTCTGGTCTTCTGTAGTACTGCTTGAACATGTTTTGTTTTGTTCCCCCCTCCCCTGCCTTCCTTGCCTTCCTCGCCTTCCTCGCTGGCTGTTTCTTCTCAGGTGCCTTGGTTTCTCTTCCCCTTTTTGACCATGAGTGTTGGATGCTCCAATGCTATAGCCTCAGCCTAGCGCCCTTCTTGTCTACTTTAACTTTCTGAGAGCTCTCATTGGGCTTGTGGCTCCAGAATCATTTTACAAGCTGAACACTTGTAAGTTCAGCCACTTTTTTTTTATTGATGACTCTGGCTCAAACTTCTCCTTGAGTTCTGAATATGGTTAACCAGCTATCTACCAGACACCTCCACTTGTTTTGTCAAATCTGTGAAACAGAACCATTAACTCCTCCCTTCTCTTTCCTCCTAATTCTTCAATTTTCAAAATCAGCCCTGTGTTGGAAAATGACTACCATCCACCCACTTAAGTGCTTGCAGACTACTACCCTCACCAAAAAAAAAAAAAAAAAAAAAAAAAAATTCTTTCCCTTTCATCCTACATCCAATCCTTAAGTACATTGTCTGATCTCCTTCCAAAGTACCTGGCAGATCCACTTATCCCCTTCTGCCTCTACTTCTAAAACCCAGATTCAAGCACCATCATCTCTACTTTGTAAGTAGCAGCCTCCCAACTGGTTTTTTCCTTCACTTTTGCTGTCTTCAGTTTCTTCCAGATTGTAGTTTATGTGATTTTTCTAAAATGCAGATTTGTTATCACTACCCTGCTTTAATGGTTTTAATTGCACTTACGGTGAGAATGCCATTCCTTTCTCCATAGCCCCTGTGATCTTGGCTTTGGCCACTTTTCCCATTTTGACCCTCTCTTCTTTCCTTCTGGGTCACTGGGTTTTAGCTGCAGTGGCTTTGCTTCTGGCTCGTAAATCTTCTAATCTTGTTTTGGTCTCTGGGCCTTTGTATTTGCATTTGCGCTGTTGGAAATGCTCTGCTCTAAAGTCTTCTCACCCTTGACCCCTCAAACTTCAGACTGAAGCCAAATGTTAGCTCCTTAGAAAGGCTAATGTAGCCCACCAGGAGAGTTCTAGTGGCCCTTTTTAATTGTCTTTATTGTACTTGTCTGTAATTATTTTGTCTACTGTCTACCTCCAGGATAATATAAACTTATTGAATGTTCTTGTTCACACTGACTCTTCAGTATGTAGAACAGTCCCTGGAAGTAGTAAATATTCAGTAAATATCTATTGGGAAACAGACTACTGTTGCAGAGCTGTTGGTTTTATTATATTTAGATTGTGTGAGTTTATTATTAATGAATTAATATCTATAGTGTTCAAAATGGAATTAATACCTGTAGTGTTCAGCCAGTTTATAGTTTGTGTTCCCCTTATTTAAGAGATGCCCTGTTGTTTATGATTTATGAGCTGTTTATACCTTTTCTTTTGTTCTTTCAAAACAACCTTGTAAGTTCAGCCACCTGCTATTAGTGCCCTCCCTTGACCCCCAAAGAGTTAAATGACTTGCACAAGGTTTCAGTAGGTGAACTGGAACCTAGGTCTTCTAGTTCTTAAACCAGACAGCTTTATTGGTATAGTGTCCTAGGTGTATGCTTTCGTGTGTGTGCGTAGTTTAGAGGAATTACAACACTTAAGACCTTTGTGTCCCATATTCTCTCCAAGATACGTTTTAAAGCTGTCTTTAGCTCTGTGGCTGTTCTTTTCAGTGGTAACATAAAATATTGGTCCCTGTTATAATTAATATAAGTTAAGATTTGGCCAGTTATTTTTTAGCAGTGATACTTAATTATCAGGTATTACAGATAGGTCATATGTATGCGATTAATGGTAGTCTTTATACCATATATCAGTGTGAGGCTGATATAACCACTATCTCCAAACAAATTTCTTTAAAAATTAGAGACCAGTAGAGAGAAAGAGAGGAATTTTTATCTTTTTTTTTTTTTTGCTAGTAAGGGCATTCAAACACAAGACAAACCAACCCGTGGACTAATCTCATCCTTATTCCTGCAGTCCTTTGCTGCCTTGGTTTCCATTGACTCTGTCTTAAAAATTAGAGCTCTTTGGAAGCTTTCAAATGATAATTTTTTTTTTCAACTGAGAAATCTAAAATACTTACTGTACTGCCTAGTGTAGACCCTGTTATAGTTGCTAGTGGAATGTGTTCCAGAATCTTTGAAACTTGTTGAATCCTTCAATGAAGTAAATAATTACCTTAAAGCTATGTGCTCATTTCTCATTATTTATTCTAATAATGTATTTTAGTTTCCATCTTCTACTCTCTGCGTGTCTGAGCAGTGAAATTAATAGTTAAAGCACTTAAAGCTGAGATCCTTACAGTAATCTGTTTTCCTGTCTTTCTCTTTTGATGTTCTCCTGGAATAGGCTCTTGCCAAAAACACAATTCAAGTTAGGTTTAATATGACAAATCAAAAATGATATTATCCTCGTTATCTCTGCCTTCTTCTCTAGCATTCTTTTTTTTTTTTTTTTTTTTTTTTTTTTTTGTTTTTTTTTTAAAAATAGTGTAATTAAAAACCCCAAGCAGTATTTCATTGGTTTTTTATAGGAACACAGAAACCACCGCCGAA
>CAUYLG010068672.1:0-29924 GCA_963573385.1 Cacajao melanocephalus | reverse complement strand
ATTGGAATGTCTTGGGTCAAAGGGGAGGCTATATTGGAGTTGGCATGTTTCTGGTCAGAGAGGGGTTTATCTTAGGATTGGAATGTTTCTGGTTATGCTGACATTAGCCATTAGGCTGATGTTTTGGGGCTGGATTTAGGCAGTTTTTAATTAAGGGGAACTTAGGCTGGTGGTGTTTGTTCAAGATGGCCATGCTCTTGCTCTGTCAAGCACCAGTACCATTTTCCATACCCCTACGGTGGCATTCCCCAACCAATCAATAGCACCCATTCCCTAGTCTGCTGCCCACCAAACTATCTTTGAAAATCCCTAACCTTGGCCAGGCGCAATGGCTCACACCTGTAATCCCAGCACTTTGGGAGGCTGAGGTAGGTGGATTGCTTGAAGTCAGGAGTTCAAGACCAACCTGACCAACATGGTGTAACCCCATTTCTACTTTAAAAAAAAATACAAAAATTAGCCAGACATGGTGGTGCATGCCTGTAATCTCAGCTACTCGGCTGAGGCAGGAGAATCACTTGAACCTGGTAGGTGGAGGTTGTAGTGACCTGAGATTGTGCCACTGCACTTCAGCCTAGGCAACAAAGCGAGACTTCATCTCAAAAAAAAATAATAGAAAAAGAAAATTCATAACCTCTGAGTTTTCAGAGCGATTAATTTGAGTGGTAACCCCTCTCCCTTGGGGCATGGCCGGCCTCATAGCAATTAAATTCTTTCTTTACTGCAATGCCATGGTTTCGGTCAATTGACTTTGTCCGTGTAGCGGGCAGGAAGAACCCATCAGGCAATTACACTTCAGGCAATGACTAAGCTGGAGAAAGAGCTCTAGAAAGCCCAGCTGTCATTATTCCTGCGAGTTAGCCTTTCTTGCATTATCCAAGTGATCATGAAGATTGAACTCCTGGTTCTACCTCACATTAGTTAGTTCCCCTCCTTTGTTTCCAAGGCTCCATGCCCAGCCTTATCAGTCAATAGACGACCAGGGAGGGAAGACTTATTCTTGTCGGGTGGCACTGTTAATGAGGAAAGCATTTCCAGCAATTTCTTAGGACCATGATGGCAGAGATGGGATCAGATCCTCTCTCCCTTTAGCTTTTCTCCCTGGCAGACAGCAGAACCCCAGACTTGCCTGGGCCTGTTGCATCAGGGGAAGCTTCTCAAATACCAGCAGATAAAACGTCTCTGCAGCCAGCACTTGTCTTGGCCTGGAGGGGAGCAAACCTGCCCTGTCCTGTACCCCTGTCACCCCAGTGTAAACCAAAAATAAAAATCTAAGCCCAGCCCCATTCCACCCCTTAACTATCTGAATGAACTTCCTTATCAGCCAGGGCTCTCAAAACTTAACCTGAGAGACTGTTTCAGGCCATCATGGAAGTGGGGTTGGAACATGCCTCATCAAAGCTCTCCAGCAGGAACAGCAACACAGACTTCAAGGCTGATAACAAACATTGTGCAACTTATTTTCTCTGAAGCCTGCTAGCTAAAAGCTTCATCTGCAGATAAAACTTTGATCTCCACAACCTCTGATCTTAACCCAGACATTCCTTTCTGTTTAATCCCAGGTCTTTAGACAAATTCTACGAATTGTCAACCAGAAAGTGTTTAAATTTACCCATAGCCTGGAAGAACCCTCCCCCACCTTCCAACTGTCCCGCCTTTGTGGACCAAACCAATGTATTTCTTAAATGTATTTGATTGATGTCTCATGCCTCCCTAAAATGTAGAGAACCAAGCCGTACCCTGGCCACCTTGGGCACATGTTCTCAGGTCCTCCTGAGGGCTGTGTCACAGGCCATGGTCTCTCATATTTGGCTCAGAATAAATCTCTTCAAATATTTTACAGTTTGACTGTTTTTTGTTTGTTTATTTGAGGTGGAGTCTCACTCTGTCGCCAGGCTGGAGTGCAACGGAACGGTCGAAGCTCACTGCAACCTCCGCCTCCCAGGTTCAAGCGATTCTCCTGCCTCAGGCTCCCGAGTAGCTGGGATTACAGGCACCTGCCACCACACCCGGCTAATTTTTGTATTTTTAGTAGAGTCGGGGTTTTACCATTTTGGCCAGGCTGCTCTCGAACTCCTGATTGCCAGTGATCTGCCCACCTTGGCCTCCCAAAGTGCTGGGATTACAGGCATGAGCCACCACGCCTGGCCTACAGTTTGACTGTTTTCATCAACACCAGCACCACATTATCCTAAGAGGAAAAGCAGATGTGTGAGAGAGTCAGAGGGCAGGCACAGAATGCTGTCGGCAATCAGCCGGTACCCAGATAAACAGCAAGGAGAGCCCTGGGAGTGCTGCACAAGGCCAGGGGTAAGTCAGCTCTGGTTGGGCACAGAGGCCTTGGGACTGGGAGGACTCATTGGTGCGCCGCATTCAGGAAAAGCCTAGAACAGAGCTTCTCAAACTTAAATGTGAGCTTGAACCACCAGGGATCTGGCTAAAATGCAGCTTCTGATTCAGTAGGTCTGGAGTGGTGTGGACTTTGCATTTCTTTTTTTTTTTTTTTTTTTTTTTTGAGATGGAGTCTCACTCTGTCGCCCGGGATAAAGTGCAGTGGCGTGATCTCAGCTCACTGCAACCTCCGCTTCCCGGGTTCAAGCGCCATGATGCCCAGCTAAGTTTTTGTATTTTTAGTAGAGACTGGGTTTTACCGTGTTAGCCAGGTTGGTCTTGATCTCCTGACCTCGTGATCCGCCTACCTCAGCCTCCCAAAGTGCTGGGATTACAGGCATGAGCCACTGCACCCAGCTGGATTTTGCATTTCTAACCAGCTCCCAGGTGATGGGGCCGTTGCAGGTTTCCAGACCAGGGGGGACTGGAGGATGGGCTGGTTCCAGGGCCACCAAGCCTGTGGCCGATGCTCACATGGTGTGGCTGCCGCTATGGGGCTTCTGGCTTCTATTACATGTTTCTTAGGATCCCAGGTGAGGTGCAAGATGTGTTATCTGGACCTTGTGCCTGATGTAGTGCCTGAGTCCGTGACGTGCTGGAAAATGATGAACAGGCTGGGATGGTGGGTCAGGGGCTGATTCACAGTGTGAGCTGATTTGTGTAATGTTTCTGATGCCTGTGGGCTAGGGGAGGTCCCCAAACAACAGTGGGACCTTAACCCCAGGTGGTGTCCAGGCTCTTGACACCTTTGCCAGAAGGAATTCAAAAACAAGTCAGAAAATAGTGAAAGTACAGAGATTTATTGCAAAGCAAAAAGTACACACTCAAGAAAGGAGAGTTCAGGCCGACTCGAGAGAGAGTTGCACCTAACGGCACATAGGGCTGCCCCCTTTATGGGTTTCTTTTACCAAGGGGTGGGATATTTATGAAGATTCCTGGAAAACGGTAAGAGTTTCTCAACATTGTGATGTTTCCTGTTTTTATGCCAAATATGGATGTTCTGGAACCGTAATGGCACTGGTGGATGTGGGTTTAGTATAGGGTTTTTTTGTTTGTTTTTGAGATGGGATTTCACTCTTGTTGCCCAGGCTGGAGTGCAATGGTGCCATCCTGGCTCACTGCAACCCCTGCCTCCTGGGTTCAAGCGATTCTCCTGCCTCAGCCTCCTGAGTAGCTGGGATTACAGGTGTGCACCACCACGCTCGGCAGGGTTTAGTATGTTAATGGACGTATAATGAGGTTCTGCATGAAACCTTGGTCAAATCCAGCGCTATATTGGTTCCAGTCACCTTAGCCAGCTTAGCCACATCCTGTTTCTCGGGGGCCCTACTTCTGCAGCTATTTCAATGGTTTCCTTTTGCTAGTCATGCAGAACTGCTGCCTGGAATGTTTCATTCTCCTGTGACCGCCCCTGTATTATTCCTGTCTTATTTTCACCATGCCTGATTTCAAACCATTGAGGAGAAAAATGTGTGCTTTCATGGAAAATTGCATTGCTTAAACCACACTCTTCCCGATTCGGCAGGGCCCTGCCCTTGCATTGCCTTTGAGCTTACAGTTGTGTAAGTTGTAGATAAATGATGTGCCAGCGAAGTAATTTTCTTTCTTTTTTTTATGAGACAGAGTTTCATGCTTGTCACCCAGGCTGGAGTGCAGTGGTGTGATCTTGGCTCACTGCAACCTCTGCCTCCCAGGTTCAAGCAATTCTCCTGCCTCAGCCTTCTGAGTAGCTGGGACTACAGGCATGTACCACTACGCCCAGCTAATTTTTTTATTTTTAGTAGAGGTGGGGTTTCACCATATTGGTCAGGCTGGTCTTGAACTCCTGACCTTGTGATCTGCCCACCTTGGCCTCCCAGAGTGCTGGGATTACAGACCGCGCCCGGCCCACTCAGCATGTTTTTTAAAGCTTATGTAGCATATTTCAGTACTTCTGTTTTTGTTTTTTTTTTTTCTTTTCAGAGACAGGGTCTCTCTATGTTGCCAAGGCTAGACTTGAACTCCGGGGCTCAAGCGATCCTCCCACCTCAGCTTCCTTGGAACTGGGACTACAGGCATGCACCGATGTGCCTGGCTCATTTCTTCTTATAGCTGTATAGTATTCCATTATGTGTGTGCCACAATTTGCCCATCTGTTCATCCACTGATGGATGTTTGGGCTATTTCCACTTTTTGGCTATTGTAAATACTGCTGCTATGAACATATGTGTGCATGTATTTTCTTGAGTACATGTTTTTCATTCTTTTTGGTTATATATCTAGGAATAGAATTGCTGGGTCATATGGCAATTCTATGTTTAACTTTTTGCAGAACCACCAAACTGTTTTCCCCAGTAGCTGAACCATTTTACATTCCCATCAGCAAGGCACAAGAGTTCTAATTTCTCCACATTCTAACCAATGCTTGTTTTTTGTTTTGTTTGAGACAGAGTCTTGCTCTGTCTTCCAGGCTGGAGTGCAGTGGCTCAATCTTGGGTCACTGCAACCTCCACCTCCTGGGTTCAAACAATTCTCATGCCTCAGCCTCCCAAGTAGCTGGGATTACAGGTATGCATCACCACACCTGGCTAATTTTTGTATTTTTAGTAAAGACAGGGTTTTGCCATGTTGCCCAGACTGGTCTTGAACTCCTGGGCTAAAGCGATCCACTCCCTTAGCCACCCAAAGTGCTGGGATTATAGATGTGAGCCGCCTTCCTTGACCACCAACACTAGTTAATTTCCTTTTTTTTTTTTTTTCAAGAATGATAGCCGTGGTTTGTACTTTAACTTATGTTGTGAATAAGAAAGAAGAAGAAGAAAAAGAATGATAGCCGCCGGGCACAGTGGCACATGCCTGTAGTCCCAGCTACTCGGGAGGCTGAGGTGGGAGGATCGTTTGAGCCCAGGAGTTCTGGGCTGTGGTGCGCTATGCCAATCGGGTGTCCACACTAAGTTCGTCATCAATATGGTGACCTCCCGGGAGCAGGGGACCACCAGGTTGCCTAAGGAGGGGTGAATCAGCCCAGGTCAGAAATGGAGCAGGTCAAAACTCCCATGCTGATCAGTAGTGGGATCGCTCCTGTGAATAGCCACAGCACTCCAGCCTGGGCAACATAACGAGACCCTGTCTCTTAAACAAACAAACAAACAAAAAGAAAGAATGATAGCCATCCTAACGTGTGAAGTGATACCTCATTTTGTTTTTGATCTGCATTTCTCTAGTGAGTAATGATTTGAGCATCTTTTCTTGTGCTCCTTGGTCATTTGCATATCCTCTTTGGAGCAAATAATCTATTCAAGTGCTTTGCCCATTTCGAATTTGGTTATCTTTTGCTGCTGAATTGTAAGAGTTCTTTATATATTCTAGATACCAGACCCTTATAAGATACATGATTTGCAAAAATTTTTCTTTTTTCTTCTGGTCTCTTTTTACTTTTTTTTTTTTTTTTTCCTTAAAAGAAGGAATCTATCTCCATTGCCCAGGCTGGACTTGAACTCCTGGCCTCAAGTGATCTCTCCTGCCTCAGCCTCCCAGGTCACTGGGAATATAGGCACATGCCACTGTACCCAGCTCATCTTTCTTTTTACTTTCTTTTTTCTTTCTTTTTTTTTTTTTTTTTGAAACAGAGTCTTGCTCTGTCGCCCAGGCTGGAGTGCAATGATGCGATCTCAGCTAACTGCAACTCCGCCTCCCAGGTTCAAGTGATTCTCCTGCCTCAGCCTCCTGAGTAGCTGGGATTATAGGCGCCCACCACCATACCCTGCTAATTTTTGTATTTTTAGTAGAGACAGGGTTTCACCATTTTAGCCAGGCTGGTCTCAAATTCCCGACCTTGTGATCCATCTGCCTCAGCCTCCCAAAGTGCTGGGATTACAGGCGTGAGCCACCGTGCCTGGCCTACTTTACTGATAATGTGTTTTGATGCGCAAAAGTGTGGGTTTTGTTTTGGTGGGTTTTTTTCCCTGAAATAAGGTCTCTTGCTGTTGCCCAGCCTGGAGTGCAGTGGTATGATCGTGGCTCACTGCAGCCCTGACCACTCAGGCTCAAGTGATCCTCCCATCTCAGCCTCCTGAGTAGCTGGGATCAAGGGCATGTGCTAACACTAGGCTAATTTGTTGTTGTTGTATTTTTTGTAGAGATGGGGTTTCGCCACATTGCCCAGGCTGGCCTTAACTCCCGGGCTCAAGTGATCTGCCCATCTCGGCCTCTGAGGTGCTGAGTTTGCAGGCATGAGCAACCTCACCTGCCAGTTTTCATTTTAATGAGGTTATTGTCAACCTGAAATAATCGGAAGGATCAGAATCCAGTTTAGAGGAATTTATTCAAGGTCAGGTGCAGTGACACCTAGAATCCCAGGTGAGAGGGATTAAAGGCCCCATAAACACATTCCTTTAAGACTCAATTTCAATTACCAACAGTTTTGATTTTGAATAATTGATTTTCACATTATACATAAGCCGGCTCCTGCACACTACTGGATATTATTTATGACCTGCCTGGTCTCATTTTCTGTGATCAAAGAGGTGGTCTCATTAGGAAAGAACTTGAATAGACATTTCTCCAAAGATGCACAGACTGCCAACAAGAATGTGAAAAGATGCTCAACGTCACTGATCATTAAGGAAATACAAATCAAAACCACAATGAGAGATCACCTCACGCCTGTCAGGATGGCTACTACCAACAGCAACAACAACTCAGAAAATAACACGTGTTGCTGAGGATGTGGAGACATTGGAACTCTTCTATACTGCTGGTGAGAATGTAAAATGGTGTAGCTACTGTGGAAAACAGAATGGTGATTCCCAAAAAAATTAAAAATAGAATTACCGGCCAGCATGGTGGCTCACGCCTGTAATCTCAGCACTTTGGGAGGCCAAGGCGAGCAGATCAGGAGGTCAGGAGGTCAGGAGATTGAGATCATCCTGGCTCACACGGTGAAACCCTGTCTCTACTAAAAATACAAAAAAAATTAGCCAGGTGTAGTGGTATGTGCCTGTAGTCCCAGCTACTCAGAAGGCTGAGGCAGGAGAATCGTTTGAACCTGGGAGGTGGAGGTTGTAGTGAGCTGAGATCGCACTACTGCACTCCGGCCTGGGCGACAGAGTGAGACTCCGTCTCAAAAAAAAAAAAAAATTAGAATCACCGTGTGATCCAGCAATCCCACTTCTGGGTATATATCCAAAATAATGGAAAGCGGGAGCTCAACCAGATACTTGTACACACATGAGCAAAGCGCATTTCTCACAATTGCCAAAGGCATAAATAGAAGCAACCCAAGTGACTGCTGACAGATAAATGGGTAAACCAAATGTGGTGTGTGTACACAAGGAGTATGATCCAGCCTCAGAAAGCAAGGCAGTCTTCTTATCTGTTACAACATGAATGGCTCACGAAGACATACTCGAAGTCTTCAGAAATCAGTTACAAAAAGACAAATACTGCATGATTCTGCTTTTATCTTGAGTGCCCAAACTCATAGAAACCGAAAAGCAGAACGATGGTTGCCAGGGGCTTCAGGGAGGGAAAATGGGGAGTCATTGTTTAATGGGGACAGAGTTTCAGTTTTGCAAGATGAAAAGTTTCTGGAGATCTGTTTCACAACAATGTGAGTACACTTACCACCACTCAACTATACATTTTTAAATGGTTAAAATGGTAAGTGTTATGTTACGTGGGTTTTCTTTATTTATTATTTATTATTATTTTTTTTAGACGGTCTTGCTCTGTTGTCAGGCTGGAGTGCAGTGGTGCGGTCTCAGCTCACTGCAACCTCCGCCTCCCAGGTTCAAGCAATTCCCCTGCCTCAGCCTCCTGAGTAGCTGGGACTACAGGTGCGCACCACTATGCCTAGCTACTTTTTTGTATTTTAGTAGAGGCAGGGTTTCACCATGTTGGCCAAGATGGTCTTGATCTCCGGACCTCGTGATCCGCCCGCCTTGGCCTCCCAAAGTGCTGGGATTACAGGTATGAACCACTGCACCTGGCCGTTGTGTGGTTATTAAAGAGGGGTATGGGTCAGGCACAGTCGCTCACACTTGTAATCCCAGCACTTTGGGACGCCAAAGTGGGCAGATCACCTGAGGCTGGGAGTTTGAAACCAGCCTGGCCAACGTGGTGAAACCCTGTTTCTACTAAAAATTCAAAAACTTAGCTGAGCGTGGTGGCACATGCTCTGTAATCCCAGCTATTTGGGAGGCTGAGGCAGGAGAGTTGCTTGAATCTGGGAGGCAAAGGTTGCAGGGAGCCAAGATTGTGCCTGGTGACAGAGCAAGACTCCGTCTCAACAAAATAAACAAATAAATCAAAAATAAAAAGAGGAGTGTCTATCCAGGGTAATGTGTAACCTACAGAAGCCCCTTGCATCCTGACGAGCCTCTGCTGCCTGGCTTTCACGCTTTCTGCCTGTGCTTCTCCAGGAGCACGCCCTTCCTGCACACGTGCACTCTCTGATAGGCGAGGTCAAATTCTGTTCTTGGTAAGAGAAAATGTAGGCATCTTGTCATGTCTCTGAAGTTCACACCCCAGGCGTGTCAGACCATGATCAATAACCTCTCTGCCTTGGGGACATCTAATAGGAGCTTGCAGCTGAGATCAAGTGAAGACAGAACACAGAACTGGTTCCTGAAGAAAGATAAACGCGGAAGGCCCCTCCTTGCAGACTTGGGGTCCGGAAGCCAAGTGGCATGCCCAGGGTGGGTGTGGCTTTTCACAGAGGAGGAAGAGGGAGACACCGCACGTAGGCACTGGGCTTGAGAGGTCCTATGTCAACTGGCTGGATGCACCCCACTCTGCTTTCCTGGACGAGAAATGCTGCCTGTGCCAAAAGCAAGGGCACCATGGGGTGGTCAGGTCCACTCTGAATCTGTTAATGATTCCTTCCTTATCTAAACCTGGAATGTGGGAATGGAAAAACAGCCCCAGCAGCATGAGCTCTGCGAGGTTTGCAAAATTTATTAGGCCCAGAGAGACGCGAATGGGAACGGGAGTCACTTCCCCACCCATGTCCAGGCAGTTATTAGGAGATACTTTGTTCCTGACAGCTGCCTCGCCCATTTTCTTCAGGGTTTTGGAATTCCTGGTACAAAGAACAATGTAGAGCCAACCTACAGTTTACATGATTTTGATGTAAATTCCTGGTAAACAATTTAGAAATGGTCTCTTCTTAAAAAAAATAGTTTTGGGGCTACAAGTGGTTTTTGGTTACATGGATAAATTCGTTAATTTCTGGGATTTTGGTGCACCTGTTACCCAAGCACTCTACACTGTACTCAATGTGTAGTCCTTTTTTTTTTTTTTTTTTTGAGTTGGAGTCTCCCTTTGTTGCCCAGGCTGGAGTGCAGTGGTGCAATCTCGGCTCACTGCAACCTCCGCCTCCTGGGTTCAAGTGATTCTCCTGCCTCAGCCTCCCGAGTAACTGGGACTCCAGGTGTGTGCCACTACTCCCAGCTAATTTTTTGTATTTTTAGTAGAGATGGGGTTTCACTGTGTTATCCAGGATAGTCTCAATCTTCTGACCTTGTGATGTGCCGCCTTGGCCTCCCAAGATTACAGGTGTGAGCCACCTTGCCTAGCCAGTGTGTACTCTTTTATCCCTTACCTGCCTCCTGTCAGAGGCGTTGGAACCAGAGCAACTGCATCTTGAATAGGGACTGGGTAAAATGAGGCTGAGACCTACTGGGCTACATTCCCAGGAGGTTAAGGCATTCTTAGTCACAGGTTGAAATAGGAAGGCAGCACAAGGTCACAAAAACCTTGCTGATGAAAGGATGTGGTAAAGAAGCCACGAAAACCACCAAAACCAAGATGATGATGAAGCGACCTCTGGTTGTCTTCACTGCTCATTATATGCTAATTTTAATACATTAGCATGCTAAAAGTCACTCCCACCAGTGCCATGACAGTTTACAAATGCCATGGCAACCTCAGGAAGTTACCTTATATGGACTAAAAGGGGGAGGAGCTCTCAGTTTCAGGGAATTGCCCACCCCTTTCCCAGAAAACTAGTGAATAATCCTCCCCTTGTTTAGCAAATAACAAGAAGTAATTATAAGGATCATCAGTTGAGCAGCACATCCCACTGCTCCGCTTCAGAGTAGCCATTTTTTTCTTTACTTTCAAACCCTCTCTTGGGGTCTGGATCAGGACCCTTTTCTGGTAACATTCCTCCTTCCTTCCTTCCCTCCTTCCCTCCTTCCTTCCTTTCTTTTTTTTTTTTTCCTGTTAAAAAAATGTAATCCTGTCTTTCTTGGGATCTTTCTTTCTTTTTCTTTCTTTCTTTCCTCCTCTCTTCCCTCCTTTCCTCCTTCTCTCCTTCCTTCCTTCCTTCTTTCCTCCTTCCTTCCTTTCTTTCTTTCTTTTTTTTTTGCATTAAAAAAATGTAATCCTGTCTTTCTTGGGATATTTTTCTTTCTTTTTCTTTTCTTTCTTTCTTTCTTTCTTTCTTTCTTTCTTCTTCCTCTCTTCCCTCCTTCCCTCCTTCCTTCCTTCTTTCCTCCTTCTTTCCTTCCTTCCTTTCTTTTTTTTTCTGTTAAAAAAAATATAATCCTGTCTTTCTTGGGATCTTTTCTTTCTTTCTTTCTTTCTTTTTCTTTCTTTTCTTTCTTTCTTTCTTTCTTTTCTTCTTCCTCTCTTCCCTCCTTCCCTCCTTCTTTCCTCCTTCTTTTCTTCCTTTCTTTCTTTTTTTTCTGTTAAAAAAATGTAATCCTGTCTTTCTTGGGATCTTTTTCTTTCTTTCTTTCTTTCTTTCTTTCTTTTTTTTCTTTCTTTCCTTTCTTTCTTTTCTTTCTTTCTTCCTCTCTTCCCTCTTTCCCTGCTTCCTTCCTTTCTTTCCTGACAGGGTTTTTTTTTTTTAATTTTTAATTTTAAAAAAGATGAGTTTCTCCATATTGGTCAGGGTGGTCTCAAACTCCTAACCTCAGGTGATCTGCCCGCCTCAACCTCCCAAAGTGCTGGGATTACAGGCTTGAGCCACTGCGCCCAGCTCCTGACAGGGTTTGACTCTTGCCCAGGCAGGAGTGCAGTGGCGCTATCTCGGCTTATTGCAAACTCCGCCTCCCAGGCTCAAACAATCCTCCCACCTCAGCCTCCCAAGTGTCTTGGACAACAGGTGTGCAGCACCACGCCTGGCTAATTTTTGTATTTTGTAGAGACAAGGTCTTGCCATTTAGGCCAGGCTAGTCTTGAACTCCTGAGCTCACGAGATCCACCTGCCTTAGCCTCCCAAAGTGCTGGGACTATAGGCATGAGCCACCGTGTCCGGCCTTCCTTTTTTCTTTTAAAAACCCACTTGTAACTATTGCTGATGGGAACATACATTCAGGGCAACTTGAATCTATGCTCCTGGGTTGCAGTCCTCAAACTGGGCCCAAATAAACTCTTTATTTGTATGGACTTTGCCTCAGTTTTTTTCTTTAGATTAATAAATGGGTGTGACCAAGAGCTATTTCCTCTCCCCATCAATCAAGCAAGCCAAATATACACACCACCTTGGTAACCTCCCCTATTTGTGCCTCCAAGGCATATATAGGCATTTCTGCTATCATGTGATATACACATTCCTAAAGAACATGACATTCTGCCAAGTGGCACATACAAATAACAGGGCTTAAGGGGAGAAAGGACTGGCAAGGACCATTTGGATCCTATGCAATTTTACAATCTGAACACAAAAATAAATGCAGTCTTGATAAACACAGCAGCTAGGGTAAATCTCCACTGGTGTGAGGGGACTCCTGCTTTCTCTTCTCAGATTAGGGTCTTTGGGCCTTTCACCCCTAATAGAGCTGTTTCATCAAGACTGAAAATTCAGCCAGGTGCGGTGGCTCATGCCTGTAATCCCAGCACTTTGGGAGGCCAAAGTGGGCAGATCATTTGAGGTCAGGAGTTCAAAACCAGCCTGGCCAACATGGTGAAACGCTGTCTCTACTAAAAATACAAAAATTATTCCGGCGTGTTGGTGCACCTTGTAATTTGAGTTACTCAGGAGGCTGAGGCAAGAGAATCACTTGAACCTGGGAGGTGGAGGTTGCAGTGAGCCAAGATCATGCCACTGCACCCCAGCCTGGGCAACAGATCGAGACACTATCTCAAAAAAAAAAAAATTGAAAATCCAATTCAAGCTATAATCAATTAAAACAAATTATATATGAAAATGTCTTCAACTGTCTTTTTAACTCCACCATTTAAGATTACTGAAAGGGTCACAGGGGAGTGACAACTGTCTAGGCCGGTGGCACAGGGGTAAAAGAATTTACCAAGACACCTGTAGGTAGAGAAAGATTTATTAGAAAAAGCAGGAAAAGATGTTGCAAGGAGGCAATGGGCAGTATCAGCAGAAGAGGAAAAGACTACGGGAAACAAAGTCTTGATGGAGATTTCATAGGATGGTTCTTGGGCTGATGGATGATGCCAAGGCTGCAGGGAGCTAACCTGCCCTCTTCTGTCAGCCGGGATGTTTGATAAATGGAGGCGTTTGACAGTAAGCGGGAAGTTTGTGAGTTATGTGTGTTATTTGCTCAGGAGGACTACACTTCCTGGGACATAAAGACAGACCTATAACTCATCTGCTTCATCTTTATCTGTTCTGGACCATGAAGAAAGGCAGATTTAAAGCTTATTTGCATTCTGTCTTTGCTTTCCCCTGGTCCCCCCCAGCCTGACCCCTTTTCCCTAATTAGGACTCCACAGAAAGCTTGGAAAGCACTTGTTTTTGTTTGTTTGGTTTTTGAGACGGTATCTCTCTCTGTTGCTCAAGCTGAGTTCTGTGGCTCAGTCACAGCTCACTACAGCCTGAAGTTCCCGGCTCAAGTAATTCTTCTGCCTCAGCCTCTCGAGTAGCTGGGACTACAGGTGCACACCACCACACCCGGATAATTTTTGATTATTTGTAGAGATAAGGTCTCGCTATGTTCAAGACCCAGTCTGGTCTTGAACTCCTGGGCTCAAGTGATCCTCCTGTCTCAGCCTCCCAAAACGCTGGGATTATAAGAGAAAGCACTTCTTGATGCCACAAAACCAGCCCGAGAGCCCAGCAGACTTTGCAGCATTTTCTCTTTAAGGTCTTCATGTGTTGTGTGAAAGGAAAATAAACTCAGGACCCCAATTCACTCTGCCAAAAAGGAAAAAAAAATGTAAGCTGAAAGCTGAGTCACACTAGAAGCTGTAAAGACAGCTTCTGTTCTGAAGCAGACAGCGACAGATAAAAGGTTAAATATCCCCACAAGTAGCTACTCAGTGTTCACCTTACCTTATGTAAAGTGCCGATTTACTGAGCAAGAGACAGACGTGTAATTGATGATTCCTCTACTTGCACCTTTTGCACCTTTTCTCTTGCAACGTGTGGATTACCATACTCTCCCTCTTTCCCCTCCAGCCAGCTTTTCCTCTTTAAATATTGAAGCCCTCAGGGCCGGGCACGGTGGCTCATGCCTGTAATCCCAGCACTTTGGGAGGCTGAGGCGGGTGGATCACTTGAGGTCAGGAGTTCGAGATCAGGCTGGCCAACATGGTGAAACCCCGTTGCTATTAAAAAATAAATGAATAAATAAATAAATAAATATTGAAGCCCTCAAAATCATCTTTGGAGAAAGGCACAGACCACAGACTGTTTCTGAGATTCTGCTTTTTTCTTCTGGGCATGTCCTTCACTTTGGCAAAATAAACTTCCAAATTAATTGAGACCTGTCTCAGATACTTTTTGGTTTACAGTTGCTGAGCCTTGCTCCTTCGTTGAGAGAACGCTTGCCCCCACCACCCCCTGCCCCCTCACCCGGCCCCACCACAAGCACCTCAAACTATTATATAAACATGCTGCTAAGAACACAAACAGGCCGGGTGCGGTGGCTCACACTTGTAATCCCAGCACTTTGGGAGGCTGAGGCTGGTGGATCACAAGGTCAGGGGTTCGAGACCAGCCTGACCAAGATGTTGAAACCCCGTCTCTACTAAAGATACAAAAATTAGCTGAGCGTGGTGGCATGCGCCTGTAATCCCAGCTACTCAGGAGGCTGAGGCAGGAGAATCGCTTGAACCTGGAAGGCGGAGGTTGCAGTGAGCCGAGATTGCACCACTGCACTCCAGCCTGGGTGACAGAGTGAGACTCTGTCTCAAAAACACACACACACACACACACACACACACACAATTTCTGCATCCTACTGACAGCATTCTTTTATTTTTTTTATTTTTCAAGATGGAGTCTTGTGCTATTGCCCAGGCTGGAGTGCAGTGGTGCGATCTCAGCTCACTGCAACCTCCACCACCTGGGTTCAAGTGATTCTCCCGCCTCAGCCTCCCGAGTAGCTGGGACTACAGGCTCCTGCCATCACACTCAGCTAATTTTTGTATTTTTAGTAAAGACAGGTTTTCGTCATGTTGGCCAGTCTGGTCTCAAACTCCTGACCTCAGGTGACCCGCCTGCCTTGGCCTCCCAAAGTGCTGGGATTACAGGTGTGAGCCACCGCGCCTGGCCAGCATTCTCTTGTTTATCACCTGCAAATGAACTAACTAACTCACGGCACAGAAGCATGTACTGAGTGAGACAGAACAGACTCTGCCATTTGCACCACCAGGGGCTTTGGTACAATATCTTCCTGTTTTCTGTCCTAACATTTTCAGGCATGCGTTTAGTAGTTTTACCAGTGAGAATTGGTTTCAGCTGCAAGTGACGAAAAACAAAATGGAGAAATATTTTTCTTTCCTACTAAATCAGGTTGGTGGCAGGGAGCTGAGATGGTTCTCCACAGGGTAAGGGGCCCAGCTCTTCCTAGCTTGGTACTCTATCCTGTGGGGCCTCAATCTCAAGCCCCAAGCTAGTGGCATCTACATTCCAGGAAGCAGGGTGGAGAAGTAGGCAAAGAAGAGAGCAAAGTTTCTAGAAGCTGCCATATGGCATCTTGCATACGTTGCATTAGGCGGAACTTTATGTCTGTACTGACTTCAAGGGCAATGGGGAAATGTCTTTATTTTGGGCAGCCACAGGCCTTGCCCCCAATTCTATTGCTACAGAAGAGGTGCTGAAATGGATTTGTGGATGGGGAGAAGCCGTTAGCAGTCTGTACAATAGAGGCCCATGGCAAAACTTTAAAATTCTAGAACATTCCTAGCAGAGGTGAGACAAGTGGTGACTGAAGTCCTGGTATCATTGTCTGGTCACAGAACGGCCCGGAGATGTGCCAGTGTGCTTTGTGGTGTGGTGCTAACCCAGGATTTTGCCCTGGTTAAATTTTTCTTATATAAAACATTTGCTTTTCATTCTGATTCGGAAGGGTCACATTTAATAGTTTTACTTTTTTTTTGTTTTTGGAGACAGAGTCTTGCTGTGTCACCCAGGCTGGAGTATAGTGGTGCGATCTCAGCTCACTGCAACCTCCGCCTCCCAGATTCAAGTGATTCTCCTGCCTCAGCCTCCCAAGTAGCTGGAATTACAGGCATGTGCCACCATGCCTGGCTAATTTTTTTTTTTTTGTATTTTTAGTAGAAATGAGGTTTCATTATGTTGGCCAGCCCGGTCTCGAACTCCTGATCTCAAGTGATCCACCTGCCCTGGCCTCCCAAAGTGCTGGGTTTACAGGCGTGAGCTACCGCACTTGGTCTATTTCTGTTTTATTATAACAGTAACAGAAACACTCCTATTTCCTCTCCCCCATCCGATCACCAAGTGATTGTCAAATTTTCATCCTTAACATACCTCAAGTGTGTCTACTTCTGCCTTCCACATTCCCATGCTGGTCCACGTCACATTGTTCTTTCACCTGGGCTATGACAAACACCTTCCACTGCTCCTTCTCCCTACTCCAAATCCAGCGGTCTCCTGTCCCCTCATCAGTTCCCCTCTGGGCAGCCAGAGGGAACTTTAATTTTTAATTTAATTTTTATTTATTTCTAGGGACAGGATCTTGCTCTGTCACCTAGGCTGTAGTGCAGTGGCATGATCGAATTCCTGGGCTCAAGGGATCTTCTTGCCTCAGGCCTGCCAGGACCACCCCCGCCCCGCCCCATCTGTGAGCCACACAGCTGAGCTTCTCAACTGTGTCCCACCCCGCCCTGCTCTGGGAGCCTGCAGGCTTCGGCCTAATGGCTGCCGGAGGCAGGCGCCTGGAGGCTGGTCCGCCCACCAGCAAGGTTGGGGGGTCCCTGGCCAGAAGGAGGACCCGGGAGAGGCTGAGGGGGATCAGAGCTGAGGCTGAGGGGGACTCTAGCAAAGGATGAAGGGGACCATGGCTGAGGCTGAGGCTTAGGGGGACAGGCTGCGGCAGAGGGGGATAGAGGGTGAGAGGGACTCGGGCTGAGGCTCAGGGAACCCAGGCTGAGGCTGAGAGGGATCCGGGCTGAGGCTGAGGAGGATCGAGGGTGAGGGGAACCCAGGCTGAGGCTGAGGCTGAGGCTGGGAGGACACAGGCTGAGGCAGAGGGGGACCAGGACTGAGGCAGAGGCAGAGGGGGACCAGGACTGAGGCAGAGGCAGAGGGGGACCCGGACTGAGGCAGAGGCAGAGGGGGACCCGGACTGAGGCAGAGGCTGAGGGGGACCCGGACTGAGGCAGAGGCAGAGGGGGACCCGGACTGAGGCAGAGGCAGAGGGGGACCCGGGCTGAGGCAGAGGCAGAGGGGGACCCGGGCTGAGGCAGAGGCAGAGGGGGACCCGGGCTGAGGCAGAGGCAGAGGGGGACCCGGGCTGAGGCAGAGGCTGAGGGGGACCCGGGCTGAGGCAGAGGCTGAGGGGGACCCGGGCTGAGGCAGAGGCTGAGGGGGACCCGGGCTGAGGCAGAGGCTGAGGGGGATTCGGGCTGAGGCAGATGGGTCCTGGGCAGGGACAGGACCCACCTGGAGCCCGCAGGCTCACAAGGGCAGAGGCACTGACCCAGAGGCCCACAGCCCAGCGTCATGGCGGTTTCCCGCCGCGCCCTCCTCCCGCGCTCTGCTCCCTCCGGGGCGGAAGTCTGGGTCGAGCGTTGGTGACGCCATGACTGTTCCTGCGACGCCCTGTGAGTGGCAGGAACCAGGTACTGCAGCCCGCAGCTCCCGGGATGATCCCCTCTGGGCCCGAGAGCCTGGCCCACTGTCCCCGCTTCCCCAGGCCAGGCCGTCAAGGCGGGGGCTGGGAATGTCCGCGTCCTCACCAGCGACCTCTTTTTTCAGTTACTCCCTGGCCCAAAGGCAGGGAGAAGTAGAAGATCTGGGCCTAGAAGCGGGTGTCATGCACTTGACGTGACTGATGACTGCAAACTTTGGACGATTCTTTTTTGGGGGAGGGTGGGGGCGGAGATGGAGTCTCCCTCTGTCGCCCAGGCTGGAGTGCAGTGGCGTGATCTCGGTTCACTGCAACCTCCGCCTCCCGGGTTCAAGAGATTCTTTTGCCTCAGCCTGCCGAGTAGTTGGGATTACAGGCGTCTGCTACCACGCCCGGCTAACTTTTGTATTTTTAGTAGAGACGGGGTTTCACCATGTTGGCCAGGCTGGTCTCGAACTCCTGACCTAAGGTGATCCACCTGCATCGGCCTCTCAAAGTGCTGGGATTACAGGCTTGAGCCACCGCGGCTGGCCAGATGCTTTTTTTTGTTGGATTGCTCACCTGTATCTATCTGCCTCCTCATTCCCCCATCGATTTCCTCCCCCGCCCCACCTCTATCCCTGCAATTAAAGTGCATTTTCTTTGTTTTTTTTAAAGATGGGATTTCACCATGTTGGCCAGGCTGGTCTTGAACTCCTGACCTCAGGTTATCCACCCACCTCGGCCTCCCAAAGTGCTAGGATTACAGGTGTGAGCCACCGCGCCCAGCCAGTGCATTTTCTTTGGAAACTTTTTCAAGATCTTTGAAATAATTGGAAACCTCTGGTCTTGCTATACCATAGTTGCAAGTCAGTGTGTTAGGACAGTGGTATGTGAAAGAAAAAGGCAGTGAAGCTGGTGAAAGGGAATGCTGAGTTCTCCCTTGTGAATAGGGACTCCCCCACCCCCACCCTGAAACACACACACACACACACACACACACACACACACAGAGAGACCGCCACACTGCTAGGCTTCTCACAGTCTCCCACCCTGAGCGACTCTGGCGGTTTGCTGCTAATGCCAGAAACAGTGCCCAAAACGGGCTCCCAGTCTCTGCTTATTTAAAGATGCATGAGATTCCGAATTAATCACTAAAGTAACTGGATTTGTGCCACAGCAAATAAAATAGGGAGTATGTCCTGTAAAGATGAAAACCCGCAGGACTTGCGAGACTTTGGATTTTGGCCACTTGCCCTGGCGTGCCCTGTAGCATCTGAATGAGTGCCAAGCACAGGGTTCTGACAGTGGCCTGGCCTTGGGATGGCTGGACCCAGAGCAGCAGCCGTGACTCACTTTTCCTGCCCTGCCTGGAAAGGGGTTCGAGGTATTTACCATCTTCCCAGTAGTGATGAATACACAGAAAGTAACATCTCTAGATCACTCTGACCTCCTTAAAATGGAAAATAAGAGGCCGGGTGGGTTGGCTGACACCTGTAATCCCAGTACTTTGGGAGGCTGAGGTGGGCAGATCCACTTGAGGAGGAGTTCGAGACCAGCATGGCCAACATGGCAAAACCCTGTCTCTACTAAAAATACAAAAATTAGCCGGGTGTGGAGGAGCACGCCTGTAATCCCACCTACTCAGGAGGTAGAAGCAGGAGAATCGCTTGAACTCGGGAGGCAGAGGTTGTGTGAGTGGAGATCATGCCACTGCACTCCAGCCTGGGACAAGAGTGAAACTCCATCTCAAAAAAACAAAACCCAGAAAATAGGAAACTCTCCCCAAGCAGTGTTACATGGTGACTTGCGCAAAATTGACTCTGCACCAGAGAGACTAGACTGCAGCTTTCCTGGCAGGGACAGCGTCTATGAGGTCTCCAGTAGTCCAATCTGTTGCTCCTGTATTACCTGATGTCATGTAGGGTGAATGACAGCTGTTGTTTTCCACGCGTTCCTGACAGAAATAACCCTTCCAGCCACTCACCACGAGCCTGACTGGTGGAGACTTTAGCAATAGGGAAATACCGCAGACTGTCCCATCAGGACAGTGCCGGGCCTGCAGTCCCCAGGGGCACCGACTTGCTTATCCAAACCCCAGACATTTCATTTAAAAGCAGAAGTGAAAGGAAGACCAGGTTCCTGAAAGGGTTATTTTGACTTAGTCTGGCTATAAAAATGCTATTGGCTGTTATTTGGCATGGCCAAAGTGCACCCAGAATGTCTTCTCTCTCCATTCAGTGCACGCATTACTTTGGCTAAAAGGAGGTGAGCAGCCCTCTGCCCTTCCAGAGCGAGCATGGAGCAACAGGATCAGAGCGTGAAGGAAGGGGTGAGTGTGTGGCTCAGGGAAATGGGCCAAGAGCAGGCTTGGCTGCCAGGGCCTGCTCAGCCTTCCTGGGGAGTGGCTGGGGGGCTTCTGGTATTGCAGAGGGAACTCTCTGTTGGGAGGGATTGTGGTGGGGATGGGGGGAACGTCTTGCCCAACAGGTGGTCTTTTACAGGGAGGAGAGAGGTTTAGAGACAAGCGCTCTGTGGAAATCATTCTACTGGAACAGCCTTTAAAAGTGGGATCTCTAACTGAATGGAAGAGACCCAAAGGATTAATTTGTCCCCACTTGAACCAAACATGTTAGCTGCAAAATCCTCGTGTGTTTGGCGAGACCTTTCGCTCCGCTTTTGTTTTGCTTTTGGCTTCAGGGCATTTAATTAACCTTTTCAGCAAGTAGCATTGCTGAGCTGCAGGAAAACAAGACAAACTCGGAAAAGGTGTTGCTAGATTTGAATTTAGTTCGGATCTGTCATGTAGATTTCCTGCCTTTTAGATACTGAGGCTCCCCTGTTTTAGAGACGAAAGGTTTTTATCAACTTCCACAACAGTTGCGGTTTATTTTCTAGATTCCCTTGACTGAGGAAAATGCATAATGTCAGAAAAGAAATATTGACTGATTAACACTTTGAAAGAACTTGTATTTATTCATCTCGATAGCATGTGCTTATAGTTGGAGCGGAGGAAGAGTAGTGCACAATTTTGCAAAATAGCATTTGTTCAGGCATGGATGTGAGACCCTCGCCATAGGCAAACTGGAAGCATGCTCTGTACCACGTAGATTTTGTTTGTTTGTTTTTGAGATGGAGTCTGGCTCTGTCGTTTAGGCTAGAGTGTAGTGATGCGATCTCAGCTCACTTCAACCTCCACCTCCTGGGTTCAAGCAGTTTTCCTGCCTCAACCTCCTGAGTAGCTGGGATTACAGGTGCGTGCCACCAAGCTCAGCTAATTTTTGTATTTTTAGTAGAGAACGAGGGTTCACCATGTTGGTCAGGCTGGTCTCGAACTCCTGACCTCATGATCTGCCCACCTTGGCTTCCCAAAGTGCTGGGATTACAGGCGTGAGCCTGTAGTGCCTGGCCTGTAGCACATAGATTTAAGAGTGGGTCTTGGGAGGCTGAGGCGGGTGGATGACCTGAGATCAGGAGTTTGAGACCAGCCTGGCCAACATGGTGAAATGAAACCCTTGTCTGCTAAAAATACAAAAATTAGCCAGGCATGGTGGCAGGCACCTGTAATCCTAGCACTTTGGGAGGCCGAGGTGGGTGGTTCACCTGAGGCTAGGAGTTCGAGGCCAGCCTGGCCAACATGGTGAAACCCCCATCTCTACTAATAATATACAAATCAGCCAGGCGTGGTGGTGCAGGCCTGTAATCCCAGCTACTCGGGAGGCTGAGGCAGGAGAATTGCTTGAACCCGGGAGGTGGAGGTTGCACTGAGCCAAGATCATACCATTGCACTCCAGCCTGAGTGACAAGATCAAAACTCTATCTCAAAAAAAAGAAAAAAAAAAGAGTGGGTCTGGGAAGTAGTGAAGCAGGAGCAGCCGCAAGAAACAGATCTCTCGAACACCGAACCGGGAAGGAAGAGGTGTTTATTATTACGGCCTGGGAGCGAGGCTTCTATGTTTTGTCTAAACGGCCAAGCTCCCCTAACAAAGAGAAGCTCTGCCTTTATATAGGCTTACACTCTAGATATTACACATGAAAGAATCTTAGGTTTACAGCCTTAGAAATTACAAGTGAAAGGGTCTTGGGTTTACAGCTTTAGAAATTACATATGAGGGCCGGGCGTGGTGGCTCACGCCTGTAATCCAAGCACTTTGGAGGCCAAGGTGGGCAGATCACCTGAGGTTGGGAGTTCAAGACCAGCCTGACCAACATGGTGAAACCCTGTCTTTAAAAAAAAAAAAAAAAGAAATCACAGCTGAAAAGGTCTTGGGTTTACAGCTTTAGGAATTACATGTGAAAGGGTCTTGGGTCTCCGGATGGAGGAGTGGGGTAGGGGTTTGATCTTGTTTAAGTAAAAACCTTGTCTTCCAGAGAGATTCCCCCATACCACGCCTGCTATCTTATAGGAAGGTGATTTAGGAGGCGCCAGTAGGCCAGCCTTTTCTTCTATTGAAATGCCGTGTGGAGGCCAAGGGGGAGGTGATCCCAGATGCCTGGGTCTCTTTCCTCAGTAGAAGCCCCCAGGATTCATTTCTGCTCCATCCCATTCTAGCTGTGGCAAGTTCTTTAACTCTTCTGTGCCTCAGTTTTCTCATCTGTAAAATGGGAGTAATAACCATACTGCCTCATAAGGTGCTAAAGCAATTAAATGAGACAATGCATGTAAAGGACCTGGCACAGAGTGAGTCCCCCGTAAATGTTACTATTTTTCTTTTCTTTTTTTTTTTGGCAGAGTCTCGCTCTGTCACCCAGGCTGGAGTACAGTGGTGCAATCTTGGCTCACTGCAACCTCCGCCTCCTGGGCTCAAGCAATCCTCCCACCTCAGCCTCCTGAGTAGCTGAGATTATAGGCATGCACCAAGACACCTGGCTAATTTTTGTAGTTTTAGTAGAGACAGAATCTCACCATGTTGGCCAGGCTGGTCTAGAACTCCTGGCCTCAAGTGATCCACCCACCTTGGCCCCCAAAGTGCTGGGGTTACAGGTGTGAGCCACCTCGCACAGCCATGGTAAATGTTACTACTTTTAAATTATTCTTTAGAGCTGGTTTCTACCACCTCCGCATGATTGCCATTTGGTGCTGGCTAACGCTTTGTGGTAGGAACTGTCCCATGTGTTACAGGAGGTTTAGCAGCATCCCTGGCTCTACCTCTAGATGCAGCAGCACCGTCCCCCAGGAGTGACAACCAATGTCCCCGAGAGGACAGAATCAACTCCCAGCCCTCAACTGACAGTCACTGCTTTGGAGTCTACTCAGCCCCTTCACTTGAGTGATCTGGTTTGTCTCACAACTAAGAAAATGTTAGACAAATCAAGTGTTATCACCTCCATTTTAATTTAATTTTGTTTTATTTTATTTTATTTTGAGACAAAGTTGCCTAGGCTGGAGTGCAATGGTGCAATCTCAGCTCACCACAGCTTTTGCCTCCCAGGTTCAAGCGATTCTCCTGCCTCAGCCTCCCGATTAGCTGGGATTTCAGGCACGCACCACCACACCTGGCTAATTTTGTATTTTTAGTAGAGACAGGGTTTCTCCATGTTGGTCAGGCTGGTCTCAAACTCCCGACCTCAGGTGATTCCACCTTGGCCTCCCAAAGTGCTGGGATTACAGGCCTGGGCCACCGCACCCGGACATCACCTCCATTTTGTAGAAAAGAAACGGGGGTGATGAGGACTTAGGTGTTTGGGGGTCAGGGAGGTCCTCTGCTGTTCAGAGAAAGGCACATCTGCCATGGCCCCCATGTGCAGCTGCAGAAAGAAATGGAAATACCCCCATGTGGCAAGCCCTGAAACTAAGCAATACATTGCGAAAGGAAATGATTCAGATGGCCACATGCCAGAGTCCTGGGCTGACCCCAGCTGCCTGCTGCCTCAGCCCTCCAGGGAAGGAAGCCTCCTCTGGGCCAGCGGGATGAAGGTGGAGATGGGCTTTCGGGAAACCTCCTGAGAGCAGCCGGCTGCTTGGGGCGAAAGCCAGGGCATGCTGGGCTTCCTGGAACACTCCAAAGGAAGCGATTCCAGTATTCTGTAAGAATCCAGGAAATTGTTAAGTGCAGCCAGGAGGGGATGTAGGAGCCAAGGAGAAATGTGGAGGCAGGTGAAGGCTACGGAGGCTGTGCGGCCTGGGGAGGAGCATGTCTGGCAGTGTGTGGAGCCAGCTCCCTGCCCCTCAGTGGCTGTGTGGCAGTGGCCTTGCCGGCCTTTTCTCTTCTTTTTCTTTCTTTTTTCTTTAATTTTGAGACAGGGTCTCACTCTGTTGGCCAGGCTGGAGTGCAATGGTGGGATCAGAGCTCACTGCAGCCCTGAAGTCCTGGGCTCCAGCAATCCTTCCACCTCAGCCTCCTGAGTAGCGGGGACTTCAGGCATGTACCACCACGCTTGGCTGATTTTTAAATATTCTGAAGAGATGGGATCTCATTCTGCCCAGGCTGGTCTCGGGCTCCTGGGCTCAAGCGTGCCTTCTGCCTCGGCCTCCCAAAGTCCCTGGATTGTAGGCCTGATCCGCCGCACTCAGCCCGGCTTTTCTCATATATATAGAGAAAAGACTGACATCTCTCAGATGTGCACCACCGACTTTCTGTCAGGCAAAAAAGACTCTTGGCCTGAAAGAAAAAAAAAAATAAAATGGATTAGGAAAAAAAAGATTCAACAAGGTATTTTACAACTACATAACAATTGAGGGCCAGGTGCAGCGGCTATTACCTATAATCCTATCACTCTGGGAGGCCAAGGCAAGCAGATTGCTTGAGCCCACAATTTTGGGACTAGCCTACGCAACACGGAAAAACTTGGTCTCTACAAAATATACAAAAATTAGCTGGGCATGGTGGCGCGTGCCTGTAGTCCCAGCTGTTCTGGAGGCTGATGTGGGAGGATCGCCTGAGCCTGGGAGGAGAAGGTTGCAGTGAGTGGAGATTGCGCCACTGCACTCCAGCCTGGGTGACAGAATGAGACTCTGTCTTAAAAAACAAACAAACAAAAAAGATTGTTGAATAAAGTTCCCCACCTCAATAAAAAGATGCCGAAGTGCTTTGGAAAATAAAGACACATTTTGGTGGTGTGGCTCCACCACCGACTAGTTGAGTGTCCTAGAGCAAATGACACTCCTCTGTGCTCTCTGGGTCCTCACTGATACTCATTTGTAATTAATGGATTAATTAATTAACCCATTTGTAACACCTGCTACAGACCAGGCACAGTCCTAAGTGTTCTACACCCGTGAACTCATTTATTCCTGTGGTGATACCATTATTCTCAATTTTTTTTTGTTGTTTTTTTTTGAGGCAGGGTCTGGCTCTGTTACCCAGGCAGGAGTGCAGTGGCACAATCACGGCTCATTGCAGCCTCCTTGGCTCAAGCGATACTCCTGCCTTGTATTTAAATTTTTTTTTTTCAAGACTGTGTCTCGCTCTGTCACCCAGGTTGGAGTGCAGTGGCGCGATCTCGACTCACTGCAACCTCCACCACCTGGGTTCAAGCAATTCTCCTGCCTCAGCCTGCTGAGTATCTGAGATTACAAGCACGTGTCATCACACCTAGCTAATTTTTGTATTTTTAGTAGAGGTGAGGTTTCACCATGTTGGTCGGGCTGGTCTTCCTGACCCCATGATCTGCCCACCTCAGCCTCCCAAAATGCTGAGATTACAGGCGTGAGCCACCATGTCCGGGCTCCTGCCTTGTTTTTTAATTTTTTCTTGTCTTGTAGAGACGAGGTCTCACTATGTTGCCCAGGCTGGTCTCAAACTCCTGGATTCAAGTCATCCTCCTGCCTCAGCCTCCCAAAGTGCTGAGATTATTGCTGGGCCGATTATCCCCATTCTAAAGGGGAAGGAACGGAGACACGGAGTTCAGAAAGTTGCCCAAGGCCACACAGCCCAGCAGAGCCAGGCTTTGATCCCACACTGCCGGGCTGCAGAAGCTGTGCTCCAAACCGCCACAGCAGCGTGATGATGGTCAGCAATCCCTGCCCCTCCCACTACCTGTTTGTGAAACTGAGTTCAACAGTATGATAAAGTGACATAGCTTCAAGTACTGATCATTCATGAGCGCTAAACGCTCCAGGGTTATTTGCATTCTGACTGGAGACTCCTAACAAGAAAAAGTTTTGAACTGAAAGAATGTCTCTCTGACAGTAGAAACTTCAAGATAGATTTCTAAGGGAGATGGTTTGGGCTTCCTTCCCAGTGACCTTGAATCACACCCTGTCAGAAGGTCAGCCTTGAGGAATGTTGACCTAAAAAAAGAAACTGAAGCAAAATTAATATAGAGAGTATATTGGGGCCAAGGTTGAGGACTGTAGCCCTGGGAAACACTAGAATGTACTTTGGAGAGCATAGGAGAGGTTCAAGGTTTTGGTGGTTTTTTTTTTTTTTTTTGAGATGGAGTCTTGCTCTGTTGCCCAGGCTGGAGTGCAGTGGCGTGATTTCTGCTCACGACAACCTCCACCTCCCGGATTCAAGCAATTCTCGATACCTGAGCCTCCCAAGTAGCTGGGACTACAGGCGCGTGCCACTACACCCAGCTAATTTTTTGTATTTTTAGTAGAGACGGGGTTTTACTGTGTTAGCCAGGATGGTCTCAATCTCCTGACCTCGTGATCTGCCTGCTTGGGCCTCCCAAAGTGCTGGAATTACAGGTGTGAGCCACCGCAAAAGGCCTGAGATTCAAGTTTTTAAAGAAACAAGGACAAATTAGGAGAGGAGTGATTACAAACATTGTGTGTTAGGAATTCTCACTGGTTTAGAGAAATGACATTGATTAGCGATGGGCTATCCATTGCTGATGTAGAATGTGCGCTCTGGTGTCTGGTACATGGCATTGTTAGGCGAATGTACCGCTACGTGGTGGCAACACTCAGTGTAGAGTCCACATAGGCAGATGACTTCGCTCACGGGGGAGGAAGATGTGACTGCTGCCCTATTTCAGTGCTTTGCTGGACTGGTCATTTAAAGGGGTGTACATCCCTCAAAACGTTTCTTTTCTTTCTCAAGGTGGTTGTATTAACTAAAGTCTCAAAATGTTCGCTGTATTATGAAAGGCAGGAAGCTGGTTTACTGACAGCATGAGGAATGTGATTTCTGGTTTCTCCCTGAAGCACAGCTCAGAGTCACGGCAACCTCCTTAGCCTCTAAGGCGAGACCCTTCTGGTCACCGCTGGGGGTCACTGGGGCTTCTCATTTTAACAAGCTGGCCGGAGACCTGCACATCCTCGTCAGCCCCTCCCTCTTCCTCATGCCCTAATACAGCCCAGCACCAAATTCATTTTGTTCCCCCTCCTGGAAAGCAAAGAAAGAAAGAAATAAGAGGACTTAAGCCTTCTTTCTATTATGTACCTTTTAAAATATAGTACTGCATCTTTATCGAGAATATAACTCAATATCATACAGTCTCACCCCTCTAAAGTACACAGGCCCAGGCTGACACCGTGGCTCACACTTATAATCCCAGCACTTTGGGAGGCTGAGGTGAGAGGATCACTTGAGACCAAGAGTTCAAGGCTAGTTTCGGCAACATAGCGAGATCCCGTCTCCATAAAAATTTTAAATAATAGCCTGGCGTGGTAGGTTACACCTGTAATCCCAGCACTCTGGGAAGCCAAGGCGGGTGGATCACTTGAGGTCAAGAGTTTGAGACCAGCTTGGTCAGCATGGCGAAACCCCATCTCTACTAAAAATACAAAAATTAGCCAGATACAGTAGCACGCACCTGTAATCCCAGCTACCTGGGAAGCTGAGGCAGGAGAATAGCTTGAACCCAGGAGGTGGAGGCTTCAGTGAGTTGAGATTGCACCACTGCACTCCAGCCTGGGTGACAGAGCGAGACTCTGTCTCAAAAACAAAAAAAGTTAAATAAATAAAGCATACAGGGTGGGCATGGCCACTCACACCTGTAATACCAGCACTTTGGGAAGCTGAGGCAGGAGGATTGAGACCAGCCTAGGCAACAAAGTGAGACTCTGTCTCTACACACACACACACAGTGCATGTTAATATATAAAAGTATACAATTCATCACCAAAGTAAAACAGCCAGGCACGGGAAGACACACACCGAGTGACCTCACATGTGGAATCTGAAAAAGTTGAACTCACAGAAGCAGAATAGAGTGGTGATTGCTGGGGGAAGGTGGTAAGGGGGTGATGCTGGTGAAAGAGTGTAATGTCTCAGTTCTGCAGGGTGAGTCTATTCTGGGGGTCTAATTATGGCTTGGTGACTATAGTTAGTAATACTGCATTGTATACTTGAAATCTGCTTTAAAAAGTAGATTTTGTTTTTTTTTGAGATGGAGTGTCACTCTGTCGGCTGGAGTACAATGGCGTGATCCCAGCTCACTGAAATCTCTGCCTCCTGGGTTCAAGCAATTCTCCTGCCTCAGCCTCCCCAGTAGCTGGAACTACAGGTGCATGCGATCACACCCAGCTAATTTTTGTATTTTTAGTAGAGACAAGGTTTCACCATGTTGCCCAGCATGGTCTCTATCTCTTGACCTCATGATCTGTCCGCCTCGGCCTTCCAAAGTGCTGGGATTATAGGCATGAGCCACAGCACCTAGCCACAAAAGTAGATCTTAAATGTCACTACCATATACAAACGCACAGGTAGCTATATGAGGTGATGGATATATTAATTTGCTTGATTGTGGCAATCATTTCATCTTGTATATGTATGTCAGAACACCACCTTGTACACCTTAAATATATATGTTTTATATGTTAATTATACCTCAATAAAGCTGGAAAAAAGTATACAATTCAAGGCATGTTTACAGAGTCGTGCAGCCATCACCACAGTCAATTCTAGAACATTTTCATCATCCCTGAAAGAGGCTCTGTACTCATTAGCAGGATTCCCACTCTCCCATCTCCTTCCCTAAGCCCTGGACAACCATTAATCATTCTGTCTCTGCAGATTTGCCTATACTGGACATTTCGCATTAAATAGAATCAGACAATAGACGCTCTTCGTGACTGGCCTCACTTTCTTAATGTCTTCAGGTTTTGCCCACTTTGTAGTATGTATCAGTATTTCATTTCTTTTTTTGTTAATTTATTTTTTATTTAATAGGGACGGGATCCCACCATGTTGCCCAGGCTGGTCTCGAACTCCTAGGTTCAAGTGATCCTCCTGCCTCGGCCTCCCAAAGTGCTAGGATGACAGATGTGAGCCGCCATTCATGGGCCAGCACTTCATTTCTTTTTATGGCCAAGTAATATTCCAATTTATGGATAAACCACATTTTCTTTGTCTATTCATCAGTCAATGACCACTGAGGTTTCTACTTTGGTGTTATAGTGCTACTAGGAAGATTTGTGTTCAACTTTTTTTGTGGACAAATATTTTCATTTCTCCTGAGTATATACCTAGGAGTGGAATTTCTGGCTCATATGGTAATTCTGTGATTAACTTTGGGAGGAATTGCCAGACATTTCCAAAGTGGCTATACCATCTTACATCTCTACTAGCAATGTGAGAGGATTCCAATTTTCTCCACATCCTTGTCAACTCTTATTATTACCTGTCTAAAGTGTGCACATCCTAATGGGTGAGAAGTGGTATTTCATGCTGATTTTTATTTGCATTTTCCTGATGGGATATCAAGTCCTTTTAATTCACATCCTCAATGGTCCTCAAAGCTGGCACTTTTAAAAAACCCTACTGTGGCCCATCCCATTACCCAGGTGCCCATCTGCTGTCTGCTGGCCTCTGCAGTAACCCACTCCTTGGTCTCCCTTCTGCTCTGCATGTAGCAGCTGAAGTAATTTTTTAATTTGTTATTTACTTATTTTTTGGGATAGAGTCTTGCTCTGTTTCCCAGACTGGAGTGCAGTGGCATGAACTCAACTCACTGCAATCTCCACCTCCTGGGTTCAAGTGATTCTCCTGCCTGAGCCTCCCTGGTAGCTGAGGCTACAGGTGCGTGCCACCATGCCTGGCTCATTTTTGTGTTTTTAGTAGAGACAGGGTTTCACTATGTTGCCCAGGCTGGTCTCAAACTCCTCACCTCAAGTGATCCTCCAACCTCAGACTCCCAAAGTACTGGGATTATAGGCATGAGCTACTGTGCCTGGCCTGGAGTCATTTTTTAAAAGTTCAAATCCTTCCACCCCATGCCAGGGCTACAGAGCACATGAAGAGAATAGACAGAGTGAGTACGGAGAGAATGCCCAGTCTGTTCTATGGCCCTGACCCCAGCTTGCCCTCCTTTCCCCACACTCCAGCCACAATGGCCAAATTCCAGATGCTCAAAGGTTCTGAGCTCCGCCTGCCTCAGGCCTTTGCATATTCTGTTCTCTTTTTCTGGATCATCCTCTTCCTCCTCCTCCTCCCCTCAGCTGAAATGCTGCTCCCCAGACCTCTCTGTTTTTTTTTTTTTAAGACAGGGTTTCACCATGTTGGTCAGGCTGGTCTTGAACTCCCAACCTCAGGTGATCCGCCCGCCTTGGCCTCCAAAGTGCTTGGATTACAGGCGTGAGCCACCACACCCAGCCCAGACCCCTCTTTTTAACCACTCCTGTGTTTTTCTTCATAGTCCTTCCTACAGTTACCGTTCATTACATTATTA
>CAUYLG010068671.1:0-50485 GCA_963573385.1 Cacajao melanocephalus | reverse complement strand
GCTACTCTGGCATGTTACGGGCATCGCCAGGGTAGTCCTCCAGACCCCACTGTCTGTCTGTCTGTCTGTCTTCTCTTCCGCGCACTCTCTCCTCCAGGTTGTGAACATCTCCGAGTTGGGGTGAGGCCTCCTGCAGGCCGGGAGCCTCCTGGCAGACGTACCGGTCTCCGACACCTCAACTCTACTAAAAATACAAAACTTAGCCGGACGTGGTGGCACATGCCTGTAATCCCAGCTACATGAAAGGCTGAGGCAGGAGAATCGCTTGAACCCCTCAGGCAGAGGTTGCAGTGAGGCGAGATTGTGCCACTGCACTCCATCCTGGGCACTTGAGGTCAGGAGTTTGAGACTCAAAAAACCAAAACCATTTAAGGTCCTACCTCACAGCTCCCACAGTCCACTGTCCTAGTGCCTTGTCTCCCTTCATGAGTCAGCTTTGCAGGTGTTTGTGTCTTATCCAAGGGGACGAAAAAAGATGTTCTGACACCAATAACTCTAACGCAAGTCTGGAAAACAATTTGGAAACTGGATTGGAGAAGGCAGCAGACACAAATGGAGTTCTAAGATCCTGAGCAAATTCTTGCTTTCTGCCCCTCTTGCATGTATTGTAATGTACTCCTAAGAAATCTGGCCATTAGCTCTGCAGCTGCTTAAGACACCTCCACTTTCAGACTCTTCAAGGCTGGAAAAAGAAGGCAGCACCAGTCAGCACCGTGACCTGAAGGTCAGCACTCTGGGAATCTTCCCAACCAGAATCCAGCCATGTTTCTTCAGGAAACATAACAGCTTGAATGGGACATTCAACATTTGGATTCTGAAAAAAATTCAAATGTTCTCGAGGAACATTTGCTATAGATAAAAGTTTTATTTTGAATAATAAGAATGTGGAAGGCTGACCATATTTTACATTAATATTGTCAGGCATGTTTATGTTTAACTTTTCTTTTCTTTTCTTTTCTTTTCTTTTCTTTTCTTTTCTTTTCTTTTTGAGATGGAATTTTGCTTTTGTTGCCCAGGCTGGAGTGCAGTGGCGTGACCTTGACTCACTGCAACCTCTGCCTCCTGGGTTCAAGAGATTCTCCTGCCTCCGCCTACTGAGTAGCTGAGATTACAGGGCTTATGTGCCACCACGCCTTGCTAATTTTGTATTTTTGGTAGAGACGGGGTTTCTCCATGTTGGTCAGGCTGGTCTGGAACTCCCAACTTCAGGTAATCTGCCCGTTTTGGTCTCCCAAAGTGCTGGGATTACAGGCATGAGCCACTGTGCCCAGCCTGTTTAACTTTTCTTATGCACAGGAAATCTGAATGGCTCTGGCTCATTACCTGCAAACATTTCCTTTCTACAGTAACCAGGACACAGCACCTACCCTTCCCGCGTGGCAACACTGGATCATTCCTTTCTCGTTTCTGTTCTCTGCATTAACTGGACCATTTGCTACTTGTGTCTAATCTGATCTAAATCAAAAGCATACCTAGTAAAATGCCCTAACAGGAAATGGTATCCCATAATTAAATTATTTACATCATGGAATGGAGTAACCTAATGCTTCCAAGGAAGACTGCCAAGCATTTTTCCCTCTTTCAGTCCCCTTTCTATGAATTGACTTTATACATTTTTTTCTGGCTAGTAAAATTATTAAAACATTCCTTCTTTGGTTTAATAAATTAGCTTTACAATCTTAATTACCACCAGGCACGGTGGCTAACACCTGTAATCCCAGCACTTTGGGAGGCCAAGGTAGGTGGTTCACTTGAGGTCAGGAGTCTGAGATCAACTTGGTTGACAGAGCAAAACCCCCTCTCTACTAAAAATACAAAAAATTAGCCAGGTGTGGTGGCAGGCATCTGTAGTCCCAGTTAGTCAGGAGGCTGAGGCAGGATAATCACTTGAACCTGGGAGGCAGAGACTGCAGTGAGAGTGTACAACTGCACTCCAGCCTGGGTAACAGAGTGAGACACCAGAAAAATAATAATAAAAATTGAAAAAATTAATTAAATTAAATCTTTTTTTTTTAAGATGGGATTTCACCATGTTGGTCAGGCTGGTCTTGAACTCCCAACTTCAGGTGATCTGCCCACCTTGGCCTCCAAAGTACTTGGATTACAGGCGTGAGCCACCACGCCTGGCCTAAATTAAATCTTAATTACCATGAAGACTTGTGAGGCTCTTCACTTTTTTCAAAATACAGTACTGAAATATTCAATGCAACACTGTTTGAATACTGAAAAAAAGATAATCTAAATGTCATTAAGAAATAAGTACATTATGACACATGCATTTTAAAGAAAGATAAGTATATTAATATCTATGTATTTATAGCAAACACATAGGTATCAATAATGATGTTCAAAGTATATGCAGCTTGAAAAAAATTAGTTGCAGAAGTTGTGTTTTCAAAAACTCTCAGAAAACAACCTGGTAACAGGGAAGGAAATTAGGATTAGGGGTACTAATCAAAAGAGACTTGAAATTGACCTGTAGTGTTGGACTTTTTATGTGGGAATATATTTGTGAACTACTTGTATAATTAAAATAAATAAAAATAAAACGTTGTATAGAAACGTGGTTTTATAATAACCTCACAGACGCCTGGAAGGCATCTCTGAGGGCGTTAAAGTGCGGAGGAGCTGCCCTCTTGTGGAGCTTTTGGAGTAGTTTTTAGATAGTTACTCCTGAATCAAAGAATTTACTGTGTTTTCATTCACGGAACACTGGAATACCAATTTTAGAGTTAGAGATCAATCACTCATGTTTGTCCTGTGAGAAAAAAGACAATAAAGGTATAGTGGCTTTCCAAAGGTCACTTGGAGTTTTAGGCAAGTCGTAATTTCAGACCAAGTCTTCTGATTCCTAGCTGTAGATTTTTGTTTGTTTGTTTTGAGATGGAGTCTCACTCTGTCACCCAGGCTGGCATACGATCTGAGCTCACTGCAACCTCCCACTTGTGGGTTCAAGCGATTCTCCTGCCTCAGCCTCCCGAGTAGCTGGGACTACAGGCGCACACCACCACATCCGACTAATTTGTGTTTGTGTGTGTGTGTCTGTCCGTGTGTGTCTGTGTGTGTGTGTGTGTGTGTGTGGTATTTTCAGTAGAGAAAGGGTTAGTAGCAGAGATTGGGTTTCACCCTGTTAGCCAGGATGGTCTCCATCTTTCTCTTTCCTTCTTTTCTTTTTCCTTTCTTTTTCTTTCTTTCTTTTTCCTTTCTTTCCTTTCCTTTCTTTTATTCAGGGTCTTTCTCTGTCATCCAGGCTGGAAGGCAGTGGCACAAACAAAGGTTGTCTTTTCTTTCTTTCTTTCCCTTTCTTTCTTTCTTTCTCTTTTTCTTTTTTTTTTTCTCTCTTTTCTTTTTTCTTTCTTTTCCTTCCTTCCTTTCCTTTTTTTTTTTTTTTTCAGGGTCTTTATCAGTAAACCAGGCTGGAGGGCACTGGCAAAAACACAGCTCACTGCAGCCTCAATATACCGGGCTTCAGTGATCCTTCCACCTCGGCCACAGGAGTAACTGGGATTACAAGCATATGCCACGACACCTGGCTAATTAAAACAATTTGTGTGTGTGTGTGTGTAAAGATGAGATCTCAATATGCTTTTTAGCCAGGTCTCGAACTCCTGAGCTCAAGCAATCCTCCCAGCTTGACCTCACAAAGTGGTAGGATTAGAGGTGTGAGCCATTGTGCCTGGCCTTTTGTGATGTTATTAGCAAGTGATGCACAAAACCCAAATGTATTGATCCATTGGGTATTGCAAAATAATATGATCTTTTCTTAATTATTAGAACACTATAAAGAGATATTTCCTTCATCTGCCATTTGGTTATCCAGTTGCACTGTTCATAGAGGAAAGACAGAAAAAATGTTCCTTTGCTTTCTTTTCTTTTTTTTCCAATTATCACAAACTTAGCACTTTTGCTTTATTTTTAAGTTTTCAAGTCAATGAATACTCCATCATCCTCCAAGGTGACCAATTATTCTTAATGTTTATGATGTGCTTTAATGAATTGCAATCATCTTCTTTGAAGACCAAAGTTTCCCACATTTGCACATTGGGGGCCCCTTTAAGCAGCTGGCTCTTGAATCTTTCTGAAATTACCCAGCAGCCTTTGTTAACCTTTTTTTTTTTTTTTTTGAGATGGAGTTTCGCTCTTGTTGCCCAGGCTGAAGTGCAATGGCGCAATGTCGGCTCACTACAACCTCTGACTCCTGGGTTCAAGTGAGTCTCCTGCCTCAGCCTCCCAAGTAGCTGGGATTATAGGCATGCACCACCATGCCCAGCTAATTTTGTATTTTTAGTAGAGACAGGGTTTCACTATGTTGTCCAGGCTGGTCTCAAATTCCTGACTTCAGGTGATTAACCCACCTTGGCCTCCCACAGTCTTGGGATTACAGACATGAGACACTGCACTCAACCCCTCTATTTGTTTTGACAAGATGTCCTAGGCTTATCATTTGCCTTTCCTGCCACAGACTATTGTCCCCCAAATTCTCATTTTAATGGAAAATAAAATGATACTTTAAAACCACAAGTTGATGTGCTAAATATCCTGTTATGAATTTATATGAGACATACTGGTACAAATTCATAGCCATCAGGATTTTTTTTTTTTTTTCAAAAAATTACATGTACTGTATTCTCTAACTCCTTTTTCTCACATTAAGAACCCTGGTTCTAGGCTGGGTGCTGTGGCTTATGTCTGTAATCCCAGCACTCTGGGACGCTGAGGCTGGTGGATTACCTGAGGTTAAAAGACCAGCCTGGCCAACATGGTGAAACCCCATCTCTACTAAAAATACAAAAATTAGCTGGACATGGTGGAGCACACCTGTAATCCCAGCTACGTGGGAGGCTGAGGCAGGAGAAATCCCTTGAACCTGGAAGGCAGAGGTTGCAGTGAGCTGAGACTGTGCCGCTACACTCCAGCCTGAGTGACAGAGTGAGACTCCATCTTGGAAAAAAAAAAAAAAGACCCTGATTCTCAAGAAAACAGGATGATTTAAAATATCCTATAAATAAATGGTTACTTCATTTTCTTCGGGCATAAAGTATAATCGTGAAAAAAGCCTGATCATCGTCTTACATTTCACCTGGTTTTAACTAGCCAAAAAGTTTACTTCCTTTAAAGTATTATATTATTGGTCTTGGTGTTGGCTGCTGTTAGGTACCAGAGTCTACTTTTAAAATACTGTTTCATGTATTTAAAATAAAATATTTTCTAAAACTATAGGGCTTTGTTGTTGTTTCAGATTCCTATTATCTGCATGTTGGGTCTACTTTGTCCTTTTCTAATTAAACAAAAATTGTTTTAATTCCTTTTTTATTTTTACCTTTTTAAGGCATTATCCATAGCATTTATATTGCATCTCTCTAATGTTTTTATTTCCAATGTTTTCCTGAGCTTATCTTATTTCTGATTTTTCTAATCCTAAATTTTCATATTTTGTATCATTTTTCTGTTTTAGCACATTTTAAATGAACTAGTTTTCCTCTGCTCTGTGGACCTATCTTTCTGATAGATCTTCATTTTCCAGAAATCTTATCTCTGCTCTTCCTTTTCATTAAAATAACTTTGTATGAAATTGATCTAAAAACGTTCCTTAGTTTCTTTTTAAGTAAAATTCCGTTGCTTAAACTTTGAGAAGGAAGCATGATTCCTGGGAACTTTTCTAAGTTTCTTCTTAAGTGTTCAAAACCAGTATTCTGCTGAGAGTTTTTGGTTGACTAGTCCCTATTCTACTTGTATTTGGACCTTCTGTTCATCTTTCTCTTACTCAATTCAGCTTCACCCCAACAGCTTCTCTTCTGTGGGGAACCCTGTTCTGGAAGAGGGTGTTGGTGAACGGGGTGAATCAGTTTTAATACTTACTAGGGGCTAGCTTGCTTCAGTCCTTCAGACCTTAACACAGGCCTCTTGAACTCACCCACCTTTGAAATGGGCAAAGCCTCTCCCACTTGGGTGCTGTTTTCATCTTGGCCTGCTGTTTCAATGGTGACCCTAAGGCTCTGTTCTCAGGCCATTAGATGCTATTTCCTCACTCTACCTCACCTGGATTGATGCCAGTGCCAGCTTGTGGTCTTGTGGCTATCTTCACCCACTGATGCTGCTCATGGATTTTTGATTTTGCTATCCAGTTGCTACTATATGGTGATTTGGAAACTGAAAACTATGGCACTGCTGCCATCTTTCCCTTCTCCCACACTTTTTTTTTTTTTTTTTTTTTTTTTTGAGATGGAGTCTCCCTCTGTCACCAGGCTAGAGTGCAGTGGGTGCCATCTCGGCTCACTGCAACCTCTGCCTCCAGGATTCAAGCGATTCCCCTGTCTCAGCCAAGTAGCTGGGACTACAGGGGTGCACCAGCATACTTGGCTAATTCTTTGTATTTTAGTAGAGACGAGGTTTCACCATGTTGGCCAGGATGGTCTCGATCTCCTGACCTCATGATCTGCCGGCCTTGGCCTCACACACTGTTGGGATTACAGGCTCAAGCCACCGTGCGTGGCCCTCCCACACTATTTTTAAAGATTTCCCAAACCAATCCTATTTCCAGCCTTATTCTGTACCTCTGGCTTTAGAGGAATCTGCATATCTCCACTTACCAAGCTTAACCAGACTTTTACCTCTTCTTGTCTTCTGCCACTGACAATGATCATTTCTTTGTTAAATCACTTACTGCTAATCCACCAGTTTCCATGCCTGATCTCTTCTTTCATTCTGCTAACCCTTATGGATTTATGTCTTATTTTTCTGTCACTTAAATAGCATTTTTAGTGAGTGGGGACATAAGTATTTGTAGACAATGTTTGATTCACATTCCTAATTTGTTTTATAACAGGAAACGTCCATAGAGAATTCAAATCTGCTTTTGTTCTTTGGATTAGGACTTTTCCAGATTGGGCCTTTTTGGTTCTTAGCTTTTATTTTTTAATAGCTTTAGTTTTTATTCCATTCTGCTCTCATTTTTCTAGAATCCTCTACCAAGTCTCGCTTAAAAATATAAATACAGGCTCCTTTCCTTTATCCTCTATCCTCTATATCACAAATACTGTTTTTGTTTTGTTTTTTTGAGACAGTCTCACTCTGTCACCCAGGCTGGAGTGCAGTGGGGCAATCTCAGCTCACTGCAACCACCTCCCAGGTTCAAGGAATTCTCGTCTCAGCCTCCCAAGTAGCTGGGACTACAGGCACATGCCACCATGCCCAGCTAATTTTTGTAGTTTCAGAGACAGGGTTTCACCATGTTGGCCAGGATGGTCTCGATCTCTTGACCTCAGGATCCACCCACCTCGGCCTCCCAAAGTGCTGGGATTACAGGTATCAATCACTGTGCCTGGTCTCACAAATACTTTTATAATTCCTTTACTTTCTGTCACTTCAGAGCCTCACTTGTGTAGCTGGCTCTCTTTCCAGGCATCTGCCCATTTCTTTGCAGAGTGTACATGTCACAGACCTTGCAACTTTAGTATGTGATATAGTGTTTAGCAGACTAGTTTTAAATATATGTTCAGGAAGCTTTAGCCCACACTTCAAAAAATATGTATTAAAACTGAGGTTATTTTGAAGTTTAAAAATATTAATGATATAAGAAGTACTTCCTTTCATAAGAGGCTGAAAATTTTCCTCCAGTGTCAACCTATAATCCAACCAAACCCTTCAGGGATAAGAGAGTACTGTCTTACTGGGCGCTGTGGCTCACGCCTGTAATCCCAGCTCTTAGGGAAGCAGAGGCGGGAGGACAGCTTGAGCCCAGGAGTTCGAGACCTGCCTGGGCAATATAGCGAGACCCAGTTCTCCACAAAAAGGAAAAAAACAAAAAGACCAAAAAAAAAAAAAAGAGAGAGAGAGAGAGTACTGTCTCATATGTGTAATTATCTTTAACCCTTCCAATTACCCCTCCCATCTCAACAACTTTATTTTCTTCTTTCTTTTTTTTTTGAGACAGAGTCTTGCCCTGTCCCCCAGGCAGGAGTGCAGCGGTGCAATCTCAGCTCCCTGCAACCTCTGCCTCCCAGGTTCTAGCAATTCTCCTGCCTCAACCTCCCAAGTAGCTGGGATTACATGCACCAGCCACCATGTCTGGCTAATTATTGTATTTTTAGTAGAGACGGGGTGTTTCACCATGTTGGTCAGGCTGATCTCGAACTCCTGACCTCAGGTGATCCAATCTGAGGTGATCCACCTGCCTCGGCCTCCCAAAGTGCTGGGATTACAGGTGTGAGCCACCGTGCCCAGCCCCAACCACTTTATTTTCAATTTATCCCTGAAGGAAGGACAGGAAAAGCAAGTGGAAAACTTTAAAGCCTGGAGAAATACAGTGATTTCCTCTAGGACTGTGGTTTCTCCATTTACTGTCTTTCTACTTGACAATATCACAGGAATATTTAGAGTCGATTTTTATAAACTCGAGAGGATTTTCCCAATTAACATTAAAACTTCCAAAAACCTGTCAGAGATAACGATTATTCTTCTACTTAGCTTCATATAAAAATATAAAAAGCTGAGCAAAAAAAAAACCCCAAATACAAAGTTAATAATACAAAATGTATTCTATTTTTAAAACGGCACAGAACTCAGGAAAAATCCTTCAGGCTGATAAGTGCCTCATTCCCAAACAGGGACTTCAAATTGATGATTCTCTCGCAGGCAAAAGCTTCACAGCAGTCTGCATTTACTGGAATATTGCTCGTTGAACACGTACACATTCAGGTTTGTTAAATATATCCTCTTCCGCTTCTGGAGTTAGTTGGATGTTATCTCTGACTGGGGACAGGGGCTTCTTACAAGAAGGAAGCTTTTCGGAATCTCTGCAAAATACAATAAAATAAATTGGGTATTTTTAGGGTGCTGATTATTAGAGCAAAAATATTCTACCTGGACAAAATAGAGGGATATGAAGACGATAAGACCCTTTGCTGTATAATCCCTTTCAATTCATCATATAACGCAATCAGGTTCTCCTTTAAGTACTTCCAATACATGTTGAGTCTCACTTCTTAGTGCCTCTTCTTGCTTTCAAAATCACCATCGGTGTAGGTGCTAGGCCACCACTAGCTGTATGAGCTAAGGCAGAGTGATTCCAATACTTTAATTCTTTTCTCCTTAGTGGCCTCTCAAATCTGGTTAAGTGAAGCAGGAACAAATGGTTAAGCTCTGGTTAAGCACCCCGTCACTTTTTTTTTTTTTTTTTTGAGACAGAGTCACACTTTGTCACCCAGGCTGGACAATGGTGCGAGGATCTCGGCTCACTGCAACCTCCACCTCCCAGGTTCAAGCAATTCTTTTACCTCAGACTCCCAAGTAGCTGGGACTACAGGCATGCACCACTACGCCCGTCTAATTTTTGTATTTTAAGTAGAGATGGGGTCTCACCATGCTGGCCAAGATGGTCTCAAACTCCTGACCTCAACTGATCTGACTGCCTCAGCCTCTCAAAGTGCTGGGATTACAGGTGTGAGCCACTGCACCCGGCCTAAGCCCTATCTTTTATTTCCCTCTCATTTTTTCTTTCTTTTCTGGAAGGAAGCTATCTATAAAAATTAATCCTGTTATGAAGATATTACAGGTAATTCTACCCTGTCAACAAAACTTAAATACCAGTACGTCTTATTTTCTAAAATTTAAGAATATTGTTGTACCCTTAATTTCTCTATAGCAACAGTCTTCAAAGCATGTTCCAGGACCCCTGGAGAGTCCCAAGCCCCTTTCAGCAGGTTTCCAAGATCAAAACTCTTCTTACAACATTCCGACTTTGTTCGTTCTTTCCATTATGCTGACATTTGTATGAATGTTCCTAAGGCAGAACTGAGTGAAACTGCTGACAGCTCAGCGTGAATCAAGACAGTGGCAGGTACACGTCATGCCAGCAGTACTTATATTCTCCACCACCGTGCACTTGCAGTTTAAAAAAAGTCTCAAAAATGTTCTTGATGGAAACAGTAAAAATCATTAATTTTATTAAATCTCAATTTTATTTTTTATTTTTTTGAGACAGGGTCTCACTCTGTTGCACTCCGAGTGCAGTGGCACCATCTCGGCTCACTGCAACCTCCACCTCCCGGGCCCAAGCAATTCTCCCACCTCAGCCTCCTGAGAAGCTGGGACTACAGGCCCACGCCACCACACCTGGCTACTTCTTTGGTATACTTTTTAATATTCTGTGACAAAATGGAAAGCACAAACAAAACACTTCTATTGTGTATGGAAGCAGATAGTTTATCTCAAGCAAAAGCATGTGTGACACTGAGGTCCTTCAGGACTTGTCTAAAATGAACAAAGAAGGGCCAGGCGCAGTGGCTCACATCTGTAATCCCAGCACTTTAGGAGGCTGAGGCAGGTGGATCACCTGAAGTCAGGAGTTCGAGACCAGCCTGGCCAATATGGCAAAACCCGATCTCTACCAAAAATACAAAAATTAGCTGAGTGTGGTAGCAGGTGCCAGTAATCCCAGCTACTTGGGAGGCTGATGCAGGTGAATCACTTGAACCCAGGAGGCAGAGGCTGCAGTGAGCTGAGATTGCACCACTGCCCTCCAGCCTGGGTGACAGAGAGACTCTGTCTCAATATAAATAAATAAACAAACAAACAAATAAAATGAACAAAGAGAGCCTGTTACTTTAAAGAAAAACAACTAACAGTATTTGTTGCTAATGATAAAATTCAAGCTTCTAGGTGAAAATTAAAATTTTGGAAAACATATCTGCCACATAACAATTTCCCAATATTAAAGGCTTTGTGGACGGCAACTTTTTTCTTATATTGTATAATAAAATATGTCAGTATTTGGAAGTACATCTCAATGAACTAATATTTTCCAAATGACCAAATCATGATGTTACATGTAAAAGATGCATTAGAAGTACACCAGTGTACGTCAGGCAAAGTGGTTCACACCTGAAATAAAAAATTAAACTGAGGGTGGTGGCACACGCCTATAGTCCCAGCATCTCAGGAGGCTGAGGCAGGAGGACTGCTTGAGCTCAGGTGGTCAAGGGTACAGTGAGCCATGAGTGTGTCATTCTAGCCTAGGCAACAGAAAAAAGGAACACCAGTGGACTGTAATATAACACAGAGTATAAAGAGTCAGTTGACATGGTTTCATATTCTACACTACCACTAACCTTAAGAAACTACAAGTTGTTGAGTTTGGATGTAACCACAAGGAAGAAAATTTACCATCATCTGAAAAAGCTTCAAAAGATCTATTTTCTAACTACAAATATGTCTATTCCCTTCATATAATCAACCAAAACACCCAATCATAACAGATCAAATGCAGAAGCAGATAGAATCTAGCTGAGTTCTATTAAACCAGACAATAAAGATTTGCAAACTAGACAGTCAAGATTTGCAAAATGAAATGTAAAACCATACCACCTTTCTCACTTTTTGAGGGGATTTGGAAAATATAGCTACTTATTTTTAAAATATACTATCTACTGGCCAGGCGCGGTGGCTGACGCCTGTAATCCCAGCACTTTGGGAGGCCGAGGTGGGCGGATCACCTGAGGTCAGGAGTTCGAGACCAGCCTGGCCAACATGGAGAAACCCCATCTCAAAAAAAAAAAAAAGAAAAAGAAAAAGAAAAAGAAAAGTAATTTGCTTAACATCAGAAAGACTGCAAAACCAGACTGAAAACTGGTTTTTCAGTTTGCCATCCTTTATGAAAAGAAGGTATAGAAATTGAAATTAAGTGTACAGAGACAGCTAAAAGAGAGAAAAAATAATTATTTTATAGTGAGAGAAACAAAAATGGACTCATACGAAACTAGAAAGAGTTGGGAGAAAGGGATGGAAATTACTGAAAATAATAGTTTATCTTGTTTCAGAATAAGAAACAAGGCAACTCACTTTTTAAATCCAAAATTTTTCCAGAGCTCATTGAGTTTTATCTGTAATCCCGGCTTGTTCTCGGCATTATGATGCTTTCTCTTCTGGATGCTTGCTGGCTTCTTGCTCAGCCCACTAGCTCTGGCAGGTCCTAGAGGTTTGATCTTGGTTGTAGAAAGAGAGTCTGCAGAACTAGACTTATATAGCCCAGGAACCTGAAGATTAAACACCCATTTTAAGACCATTCTGTTAAAGCAACTACTTTTAGTTAATTTTAAAAGATTCTTTATACATGAGAACAAAAGAATAACTCATAAGCAATAGTAAAAATGTGCTATTTATAAACATCTATTACAGAAGTCATCATAAATTATTTTAACAGGTAATATATAAACCTGGCATAAGATTTTAAAGTTCTCTCCTTTGAAAAAGAGCAGAAAGCAAAATGAATCTCCATCACTACCTCCCTTTCCAGAGGCAATTGCTGCACCCAGCTTCCTGTGCATCCACTGCATCATGCATGCACCCACAGGCATGCGTGCGCGCGCACACGCACACACACACACACACACAGAGGCAGCTTGGTATAGGTTGCTGTGCACTTCGTTTTTCTCACTTAATATATCTTGATTCCACTTAACGATGTATCTTAGAGATTTTTTTCAGTTCATAGGAAATAGAATTTTCTTTTGAATAGGTTGTCTGTTCTTCCATTGTATATATATATATGCCATAACTTACTGAAACAAACCTCTATTGACATTTAGGCTGTTTCTACTAAGGGTTGAGTTTTACCCTGTGGACAGAATGGAGACAATGAAGCTTTATTGTTCCTTAGGTAAGAATCAGGTATATTGAAAAAGGCTAACGATATGAATCTGGCAGTGTGCGTATAAAGAAGGAAAAAGTTAAAACAAAATAAAGGTTCACACAGTAAAGATGAAGTCCTTAAGTAGGTGTTGGTGATGAGAGAAGTGAGGGAGAAAAAAAGAAGACAAAGAAATAAATGCCAGAATTTGGAGAGGTATCAATGTTTGGTCATTTTTCTCTAACTGCTGTTGAAGAACGATCAAAATTAAATACAATTTTATTTAACGGATGAAACAAAAAATGTTCTGAGAAGAAATAGTTAGAGGTAAAAGACAAGAGTTTGATTTTAGATATTAAAATGGGTATCAGGGTGTGCTCACCTGGAGAGTCACCAAAACAGAAGTGATAGTTAAATCCCTGACAATACAAATCTCTGAGAGAAGTAATAACGTGATGGTTTACTATCTAGACTTAACTCCTTTTGGGAAAGTACTTTCTACATCTCCAGTTCTATCCATCAGTGTAAATAATTCTGCATGCATCTTTCCAGACTTCTTAATATGATGTCACAAACATGCAAATGTGTTCATGAATATTTTAAAGTATTTAAACAAACAAAAATACTACTATACATATTGTTAACATATTTTTTCTTTTCACTAATGTAAATGTCTTTCCAAGTTAGTAGATACGACTACAAAAGCCTTCTTGATCAAAAGTTTTAAAAATAATCTCATATTTATATATTTTATATTTATATCTTTAATATATTGGAATTTGCTATGCACTGAATGTTGTGTTCCCCCTTAGATTCATGTGTTGAAGTTCTAACCCCTAATGTGATGGTATCTGGAGGTGGGATCTTTGAGAGGTAATTAGGTCACGAGAGTAAAGCCCTCATGAATAAGACTAGTGCCCTTTTAAGGAGAGGTACAAAAGAGGTGTTCTCTCCCTCTGCCATGTAAGGTCACAGCAAGAAGGCATCTGTCTGCAAACCAGGAAGTGGGCTCTCACCAGACACCAAATCTGCTGGCACCTAGATCTTGGACTTCCCAATCTCTAGAACTGTGAGAAATAAATATTTATCATTTCAGCAAATCCAGTTTCTGGTATTCTGTTATAGCAACCCATATTGACCAAGGTAGAATTTAGATTTATATTGTGTGAGATGGACATCTTTCAAATGGATAGGCAGGGCCATTTATTAAAAATTTAAAATGTTTTTATGCTACTAGAAACAGAATATATGCTCATGGTAGAAAAATATGAGAAAAACAACAGAAAAAAGTTCATCTATATTTCTACCATGTAAGAGCTAAAACCAATGATTAATAACTCACTTCCTTGTTATTTAAATTCTCAGTGTTTCCTTATGCTAAAGTTCTAAAATGCACTTACTGGTTTAAATTATTTGAACTCTTTCAAATTGTTTTCTAGAAATGGCAGACCAATTCTTACCTTTTTAAATATGTAATTATCTCACTATACTCTCATTAAAAAATGAGTATAATTAAAAACATTTTTTGGAAATGTGAAGAGGAAAGAAACTATTTTATTATTTTAATTTGCACTATTTGATTACTAATGAGGTTAAACATATGTTTAAACATTAGGTTAAACTAATTATCAATCAGGCTGGGCGCAGTAGCTCACACCTGTAATCCCAGCACTTTGGGAGGTCAAAGTGGGTGGATCATGAGGTCAGGAGATCAACACCATCCTGGCCAACATGGTGAAACCCTGTCTCTACTAAAAATACAAAAAAAAAAAAAATTAGCCAGGTGTGGTGGCGTGCACCTGTAGTCTCAGCTACTCAGGAGACTGAGCCAGGAGAATTGGCTGAACCCGGAAGGCGGAGGTTGCAGTGAGCCAAGATTGCGCCACTGCATTCCAGCCTGGTGACAGCGAGACTCTGTCTCAAAAGAAAAAACATATATTAATCAACTATTTGTACTTTTCCTTTTGTGACCTGTTTATGACCTTTATCCATTTTTTGAGTTAGGAAATAGTGCTTTTACACTGACGAACAGGAACGCTTAATACATAAAACATGCTTTAATGTGTGCTTAATATATAAAATATGCTTTACTATGTAGTAACACAAATATTTATATATTTTTATTTTAAAAACCTAGCTTGTCATGGATACACTTTCTAGAAGGCCTTTTGGCAGTACGTATCAATGTTAAATCACACATGCCTTGGAACCATAATACCACTCCATGGAATTCATCCTTACAAACTCATTAAGAATATGTCATCAAATATTTATCCACAGGATCTTGGTTGCAGTATTATTTGGTAGAGCAAAAAAATTTTAGGGTAAATGACAAAAATAAGGCGACTGGCCAAACCCATACAATTGCATATTATAAAGTCATCACAAGTAATGACTAAAAGTACATGGAAAAGAATCTTTCATATACATTGCAAGAGAAAACAATTTTCACAACTTAAACACCTACAGTCAAGCACAAACATGGTCCCAGGAAGTTTTAAAGTAGACATTTTTATATAAATGATACTACAGGCATTTTAATTCTGTTTGTACTTCTCATTTTCTAATAGTAAACATACACTGCTTCTGAAATTTAAAAAAACATTAAATAAATGTTTTACCTTGTTCCTTAGAAGGGTGTCTTTTTTTGAGAAATGAGATAAATGTAGCTTGGAAGTCTGGTCACCTTGACTGTCAAATAACTTAATACTGCAATCAGATTCCTAGAGTACCCAGATCAAAAAAATAAAATAAAATTAGATTTTTACTATAGAATTTTTATGACAACAAACCAATATTCAACAAAATGGAAAATAAGAACATGGGATAGAATTAATAAAAGAAAATGAATCTAATATGGAAAAGATGATGTTTGCCAATTTCATTGAAGAAGCTAGCAAGATGTTTCAGCTAGAGAGGTAAATTACATAAAATATCTATTTAAAATTGAAGGTTTTTCTGAACTCTTAGAAGAGGATGTCAAAATGCAGACTCAGATAAAACAACATATTTGACTAACAGTTTTCATCTTAGTAGCTAAAAAAGTTGAACTGTTGCAGATCCATCTCTTCTTTTAATCATGTAACATATTCAGCTTTCAAGAGAAAAAAAAAAAGGCATCCACTTTCAAGTGGAGTAGTATTGTATTCAATGCACTTTACCTTTAGCAATGACTTTCAGATCGACCCTCTGCCCCCAATTCTATCAGTTAAGACTTTTCTACAGATGGAGAGTTCTCTTATAATATGCATTCCCAGGAAAATCAAATAAAAGAGGATAGTAAGGCCAGGTGCGGTGGCTCACATCTATAATCCCAGCACTTTGGGAGGCCAAGGCAGGTAGATCGCCTGAGGTCAGGAGTTTGAGACCAGCCTGGCCAACATGGTGAGACCCCGTCTCTACTAAAAATACAAAATTTAGCCGGGTGCGGTGGCACATGCCTGTCATCCCAGCTACCTGGGAGGCTGAGGTGGGAGAATCACTTGAACTTGGGAGGTGGAGGTTCCAGTGAGCCAAGATCATGCCACTGCACTCCAGCCTAGGCAATAGAGTGGACTCCATCTCAAAAAAAAAATGGAAATTCAGAAGAGTTTACATTTCTGCATTTTTCCAAAAGGTTTCATGTGGGATGCTACCCAGTATTACATACTTTAAAAACCCAATGGTGAAAATCACTCCATTAACTTGTATTATACCTTACAGAAACTCTAACATGTTGGCCAGGCTGGTCTCAAGTGAGCCACTCGCCTCAGCCTTCCACTGCACCTGGCCCCTTATAAGGTCTTAAATACTATCTGAATTCAAGAGTATATTAAGGATTTAAACAGTAAATTTATAATAACTTTTCATTTCACAGATTATCATTCTGCCTAGGTCTTAACTGTGGCACACCTTGAGTTACCCATCAATGGAACAGACAGTGATTCAGGAAATACACAGAGTTAAATATATCAGAGTTCAAAATGTGAAAGATACAGAGAAGATACCTTCAAATGAATAAAGTGTGAACTTTCTGCATAGAATTTAGAATGAAAAATTAATATAGCTAGTCATTTACATGTAGGAAAAACTGCCTCAATTGTTTGAGTAATACTCCATTTTCTCTTACATATACATTTGAAAACAAAGCCTTCATAATTTGACTTACCTCTGAATCTGAGTCCTTACTAGAGGACTGAGAAAGCTTTGATGCGTTTGAACTCTGCAGTGATAATTCTCCACTTTGCTGGGACTGTGAAGAACATGCCGCTTCTCGTGAGGGATGGGACTCATCATCACTGGACTCATCGCTCTTTAACTGAGGTATGTCAGACATATTATTCTCAGACAGAGAGGTGGGGGAGTCGCTCTTTCTTCGACACTGCTGCAGTGCTGTGCTCAGAGAGGGGCTCGGTGTTCTTGAAAAATCTCCAAGACCTCCAGTCCAACTAAAACAACTTCTTAGTGTTCCCAAAGTGGGTGGTGAAATGGTCCTTGTGAATCTGCTGCTCTTAAAAGAGGGGGACTCTTCATCTGTAAGCACTGTTGCCTTGTCTGGAATATGATCACTTGGAATACGATTACTTGGAATGTCATCACTTGGAATGTCATCACTTGAATTATGTGTTACATTTGTGTCAATCAGCCTCTTGCCTTCCTGGTCTCCATAATCTGACTCATGCAGACTGTTCTCTTTATCTGCGACAGCAGTTTCATCCAGAGGCAGGCTGCTCACTTTGTTTGATACACAGTCAATAGAATCTGGAGAACTGCAAAAAAACCTAACAGAAAAAAAACAACAGAAAGAATACATAAGTGTAAGTATTTTAGAGTTTTCTCAAAGGGGTGTCAAGATTCAAAATAGAATAGTTTCTTTTTGAAAAGAGCCTCATAAATACATAATTTCATAAAGGCATAAAAATCTTAAATTTTAGTCAAAATTCAAATTTTGATTATGCCAACATTCACACATTTAAAAATTTCTTTATACAAGGAATTTTTAGACAGGAGTTTCTAAAAGCAGTCGTCTATATAAACATGTATTTGGAACTTCCGTACTTTATACCTAATCATCATACAGGTAGGTGTTCTTTCCCTAAATTTTTAAACTCCCAAATAGAAGATAAACTTCTTGAGGGCAGGTACTTCCCACGTCTTTGTATCTTCCACAGTACCTAGGATGGGGCTAAAACATGGCTGATGGTCAAACACATGAATAGATATGGAAATACGCAACCAAAAGGACAATTTACAACTATTCACTCATATTTTGTAGGAAGCAAAATTAAAGAAATTAGCCATTTAGGGCTGGGCATGGTGGCTCACGCCTGTAATCCCAGCTCTTTGGGAGGCTGAGGTGGGTGGATCACCTGAGGTTGGTAGTTTGAGACCAGCCTGACGAACATGGAGAAACTCTGTCTCTACTAAAAAACAAATACAAAATTAGCCAGGCGTGGTGGCACATGCCTGTAATCCCAGCTACTTGGGAGGCTGAGGCAGGAGAATCGCTTGAACCCGGGAGGCAGAAATTGCGGTGAGCCTAGATCACGTTATTGCACTCCTGCCTGGGCAACAAGAGCTAAACTCCGTCTTCAAAAAAAAAAAAAGCCCACACAAATTAGCCATTTACCCTTCATCTTAGCTCTGTTCCTAGTATTATATTATCTGGGAACTTGTGGTAGTATATTAATCTACCAGCTTGTTATATACCCTATAAACTCCTATACTCTTTTAAATATAGAGTTTAAGACTGTCTTTCAAATCAATCATTAAATTCCCTACTTCTAAAGAGGTATTACTTATTCAGTATAGCAGCTTTAAAAAAAAAACAAAAGCATTCCAATAAAAATGAAAGATCAACATTTTTACTGGGGAGGATTTACTCAAGGAGACTTTTTAGGTTTAAAAAAAATCCTAGTGTACATGATCAGATAAATATAAAACTTCAAGAGAATTTACCTCCTTAATAAGCATTAGTTCAAATTCAAGATAATGAACAGAATATTTACTAAATGCTAGAGAGTAAAAATCCTTTCTATCCTTTCACCAAATCCTTAGATTAGCTGTGTGAGGAGGGGGCAGGAAGCAGTATATGGAAGAAAAGCTCATACTAGGCTTTCAGTAAACAGAAAACACGAGCTCCTAGATGCGACTGCAATTCATTTAAAAATAAACAGTAATTCCTATGATGCCCAACTATTCTCCCATGCATTGTTTCACAGGTAGAGAGGAATTATAGTGACGATGCCTAGGGTTATAAAATTAATGAGCTAGTGAACAGAATTCAAACTCAGAACCTTCCCAGTTCATGGCTACTTCCTCCCAACTGGCTGATAGGGTTACTTATTGACTTGTATTTCCAGATCTCGAAAGATAAACTGGCATGTTTCTGTGATAACTACCTACATAATAAAAATAATTAAGACTTAAACTTCCAAAATGCAAGCAGATTGCTGACAACGTTTTACATGTTTAATATCTCCTTTTAGTTGCATTATATTAAAAAGAGAGGCATCGTAATGAATGCTTGCACATACATTAATGACTAGGCATTATGCCAGGTATCTGATTCCCAGAGTTTCTATTTACCTTTACAACAGCCTTATGTATATAATCATCCATTTTTTATAAAGCAATAGGCTCAGGGAGGTGAACAGTGTGTGAAAGATCACTCAAAAAGATGACCGAGTGAGAATTCAAATGCAGTCCTATTGGATTGTATGCTGCTTCCAATCCATTACATCTGTGACTAGGAATCTTCCTGTCACCAGTACTCAGAGCCTGTCTCTTAATCCCACATAGTGAAGACGGCATCAATCCTGTGTATTTCATAATATCGTTATGTGAAATAGCAAAACATGTAAAATTACTTTGAACATTAACTTTGAAAACTAATTTAATGATATCTAGTTAATTTAAAAAATTTTTTTTTTTTGAGATGGAGTCTCGCTGTCACCCAGGCTGGAGTGCAGGGGTGTGATCTCAACTCTCTGCAACCTCCTCCTCCTGGGTTCTAGCTATTCTCCTGCCTCAGCTCCCATCCCCCATCCCGAGAAGTTGGGATTACAAGCGCCTGCCACCATGCCCAGCTAATGTTTGTATTTTTTAATTAATTAATTAATTTTTTTAAGATGGGGTTTCACCATGACGGCCAGGCTAGTTTTTTGAACTCCTGACCTCAGGTGATCCACCCACCCTGGTCTCACGAAGTGCTAGGATTACAGGCGTGAGCCACTATAATGTTTGCATTTTTAGTAGAGACCTGGTTTCACTATGTTGGGCAGGCTGGTCTCAAACTCTTGACCTCAGGTGATCCACCCACCTTTGCCTCCCAAAATGCTGAGATTACAGGTGTGAGCCACCGTGCCTGGCCCTATCTAGTCATTATTAGATGTTGCTATATAATGTAGGCCAGAAAATGATACATCAAAGACTTACTCCCGATAATTATTTCACAGAAAGCTGATAGAGAACAAAATTAGTTCTCTAGGTATCTGTTAATGCACCCTCTGAACAAGTTACTAATGAAACATCTAAACTACGTAAGGCAACGATATACTGTCTTGAACTTGAGGATTTCCTTAAGCTTCTAAAATGACTAAATAGGCAGCCCTGTAGAGACACACAGTCTCATTTGTTGTCTCCAAAGAAGAGTTCAACACGAAGCAGCAGCACAGGGAAACTACTCTCACCCCCGCGGGAAAATAAAACCAAGCCAGAAAAACTGTTCCGAGTGAGAGAAGTCAACTTTTTAATCAGTGTATATTAGCTGGAACACTGTGTTCCATCTTTTGTGGCCAATTTTTCATCATTCCACTGTTAGCAAGCACCTTTAACGAGGGTGACTAGCAAGAGAAGAATCAAAACATCATTTAATCACATTGTATTGCGACTGTTTCCTTGAGAAGACTCGACGGAAGAAGGGTTTGAAACATCATCTGAGGTGAGACTAAGAAACCACCAGTGCGTCATTCCTTCACGCTCATCTCCCACCATCACGGTTAGACAAAGCTGACTGCAGCCTGATTAACTAAACTTGAAAAACAGGCTGGGTGTGGTGGCTCATACCTGTAATCCCAGCACTTTGAGAGGACGAGGTGGGTAGATCACTTGAGGTCAGGAGTTCGAGATCAGCCTGGCCAACATGATGAAACCCTGTTTCTACTAAAAACATTAAAACTAGCTGGGCGTGGTAGCAGGTGCCTGTAATCCCAGCTACTTGGGAGGCTGAGGAAGGAGAATTGCTTGAACCCGGAAGGTGGAGGTTGCAGTGAGCCATGATCATGCCACTGCACTCCAGCCTGGGTGACACGAGCAGAATTCCACTTCAAATAAAAATAAAAAACTTGAAAAACAAAGACTATTCTTTCGGAGTCTTCTAGTGGAATACAGGGCCTGGTAACTTTTCTCTCTTACTGTTGCCCTATCATGCCTAGATCACTTCTGACACTTACATTTCCATTTTCATGTTGTGGCACCACCATCCAAAGTCAACATAGTAAGAGTTATTCACTGTATGTTTATCATCTATCTATAAGGCACCGTCTTAGGTGCATTACCGACAGTAACTCATTTAATTCTCTCATTGGCCCTAAGGCTGTTATCATTGTTATTTCCAATTTTTAAAAGGAGAAAACTGAAGTACCCAGAAGTTAACTTGCCAAGTCACACATCTTATAATGAACACAACAGGATTCAAATCCAGGGAGCCTGACTCCAGGGTCGAAATTCCTAATCCCCAAATTAAACTGACTCTTCAAAATCTCATTATTACTCCCAGGGACTACCGCAACAGCCTGACTGATCTTTGTGCCCCACCTGTGGTCCTCTCGAATCCACTCTCCACAGGGCACACAGAGTGGTCGATCTAAAACAGGAATCAAATCATACACCTCCCCTGATTAAAACCTTCTCGAAGTTTCTCTTTTCTTTTTTGTCTTCTGGAGATGGAGTCTTGCTCTGTCTTACCCAGGCTGGACTGCAGTGGCGTGATGGCTCACTGCAACCTCCTCCTAGGTTCAAGCGATTCTCGTGCCTCAGCCTCCCAAGTAGCTGGGACTACAGGTACCCACCGCCATGCCCAGCTAATTTTTGTACTTTGAGTAAGGACAGGGTTTCACCATTTCACCCGGGCTGGTCTTGAACTCCTGACCTCAGGTGATCCACCCACCTTGGCCTCTCAAAGTGCTGGGATTATAGGCATGAGCCACTGTGCCGGCGACCCTCTCAATGTTTCCATCGCCTCTAAAGAAGATTAAAAGTTCCCATCTTGACATAAAAGCCTTCAATGAGAGGTCTCCTGCCTATTTCTATTCCCTCACCACCTACCCTTCCGCAGCTTGAATTCTGGCAGAAGTCCTCACAGCACTGACGGACAGCAAGGAGCTGTCCTGGGCCCCGTGCTGCTCCCCATCTTTACGCCTTTGCTCAAGGTGTCTGACTCTACTGGGAAGGTACTTGGCACCGGTCTTTTTCTGCTTCACCTGTCATTTAAACCTAGACAGGGACACCGAACACTCATTCCTTCCCTCTCACCCTTTCCAACCATTGCCCCAGCACTAGATGCCCCTTGAACGCCCTCAAAACACCGTATTCATGCTTTTATCTCTGTACTCACCATACTGTATGGAAAGATTTTTGTTTATGTATTTATTTTTCCAACTGAACTACAAGCTTCTCAAAAACAAAAACAATGTCTTTCTCATTTTTGAACGATAGCACCTAGCATGGCATCAGATTCTCAATTAATATTACAGCTCCACAGTCATCCACATTAGAATATATTTCTGAAAATACTTTGTAAAATTGTATTAAGCCCTCAAAAGAAACCAAAAAAGTAGAAACAAAAAAGAAGAGGACGGGAACTCCCCAAATAACACAATTTCTGTAATGCAAAATTAACAATAGAGGCTACAATCCTCTTTTGATTCTGTATGCAGAAATTACAAAAGTAATAGAAGTTAATAAAATTTATGTCAGAACTAAGACAATACATGATAAAACTGTAATCAGATTAAGGCAAGTTCTACACCTGCTTCCCTCTAGACTCAATGTTCATTCAAGACAAAATAAATACCAACAGAATACATAATACAACAAGCAACATTCTGGAGACGTGACTATACCTGCTTCTGGTCCCTGGAACCACAACTGCACCGCTTTCTTCATTTTTCCTCTGTAAAAATGTTGCAAATTTATTTCTTGTCCTAGGTGGAGTGCTTAAGCTCTTTTTGTTAGCAGGTCCATCTACCAGGTGAGGCACAAACACTTCAGAAGAGCTCAATGATTTATTACCGTCACAGCTATTTTTCTTGGTCTTCTTCGTAAATGAAAGAGAATACTGACTGAGCAGATCATCTTCTGACAGCTCTTCTAAATAAAAACAAAATTATCTGTAAATCTTTGTTTCACTTGTACTTAGAGATTTGGCCATGACTTCAGTCTACATTCCGTTGTCCTAAAAATAAGGACTTTTTTTTTTTTTAACTATGCCTCATAAGGAAAACACAAGGATGACTAAAAAAAATTCCCTTAGCTGTTTCATAATTTCATACATTAAGATTTCATATCAATTGTTTATACAATTTCATGTTAAAATTACCCAAACCAAAATTTCAGAGCATAATCAATGCTGTGTGGTGATATATTTATTATACTAAGGGTCTAATTTTGAATACTAAAAAATCTCCAGGAAAATTTACATGTACATATATGGTTAATGATAAATCATTAAAATGTTCCAATAAAACCAGCAGCTATTGATACATATGATTTATATGTTGTTTTTTTAATTTTAATTTTTAATCTTTAAATTTTGATTTTCTTTTCTTTTTTCTTTAGCAGGACAAAATGGACTAAGAGTGTTCTGGTTTTTGATGTATATTGTGACTGTCATGTAATTTGTGCTTTAGCTCTGATCCTCATTACTTCACTATGAGCCCCAAGAAGACTGCTGCATGTCAGATGTACTCTGCATATTAAAATAAATCACAAGATAAAATAATAACCAAAGTTTAAAGTCTGGGATAGGTAAGTACAAAGAGACAGCACTAAGATTCTTTGAATTACTTTGACCAATTCTGAGTCTGAACAGCTTCTTCTTCACAGGAGTGTGTAAGTACACACTACTGTAATCTTTATGAAATTGATAAGATACGTCGGGGCTACCAAAATACCAGAAACAAGATGCCTCAAATTTTTAAAGGGTACAGATTTTAAAAAAGCTGTATCAGCAAATGAGATTTTGATTCCTGGCCAAAAGTCAAATCTGTTTATTATGCAGGGGATTGTGAGTCATTACAGAAGAAGAAAAACAAGTGTTCGGTGGTGGGGTGGAAAAAAGAAAAAAAAAAAAAAAAAACACAAGTGTTCTAGGGTCCCCGACAAGGCTTTTAGAAGCCAAACCAGATTAACCTCATTTTTTTTTCCAATAAGAAAAACAATAAGGTTATTAGCATAGCTGTTTGGGGGACTCCATAAATGAAGCATATCTTGAGCTTGGCAAGACACCTGAGTGTCCCTAATATCATCCTAGCAGACGATGTAGAGCAGTATCTACTGTAATTAGTTACAGGGATTTGCAGCAAGACGCTCAGCCCTAAAAGACTACTGGCAGCTGTGAGTCAGAAGGAAGTCTGTCTTACACACTCCAGAGTTCTGTACTTGCTCTGTTTCGGTTAAACATTATATAAGCAAACACATTGAAACCAAAACTTTAAGACTCCTCAATTTCCAGATGACACTGATAATACCCATATACCAGAAAATATAAAGATTCAAACAAAACAAATAAATAGGCAAAACAATGAACTAAAATCAAGTAAGATTACTGTAAGAGGAATGAGTTAACCCACATTTAAGTTTACAATGCAACTATACCTAACAGCAACTGGCAAATATCAATTATAAAGTCAGCAAATTCCAGCAAAATGCCAGACTGCAAGAACATTAATGCAATCTTAGTTTGCAATAATAAAAGCACAGGACTGAAATAGTACCACAGTTCTAAGTATGTAGTCTGTGGTAAGCAGATCACATTTCAATAATCATACTCACTGTAACAATTACACAATTACTAAAAACCTGTATTATATCCTGAGCACAATCTGAATAGCCAAGGAACATATGTCCTGGAAGAGAAATTTAGGTGTGTCGCAATGGCTATCCTTAAATCATCTGAAGGGCTGATACACAAAATAGGGATTCAACTTACTCTAGTTTTTTTGTTTTGTTTTTGTGTTTGTGTGTAGCAAGGGGACAAAAATCTATTGCTAAATTGTAGTTATAAAAAAGTAGACTTAGCCTGGTATAATATAATATACTAGGTATTATAGAGTAATATACTAGAGTATACTTGCAAACTTGCTGATAGTAAGCTATCTGCTGGAAATGGACAGCCTATCTTGATTGCAGGAGAAGAAAATGAAAGAACATGTACACTGTACTTGTAATATAACAAGTATATGTTACCTTATATAACACACAAAAACCTTTTATTTCATATGAAGAAACAAAGCTAGGTTCATAAGGAATCAGGGTATTCCAGCCAAATATGTATAATCTATACTTAAATTTGAAAAATAAAAGCATGAACTACAATTTGCAAGTCTTTGTTTTTATTGTTGCTATTTCATTCACTGATGTGGATGTCTGAGGGAAGAAGTTAAGAGGGAAGGAAGCAATTACAATCGTTCTTTCCATTTGAAACATCCTCTATGGTGAAAAACTTCCATCTTTTCCCAATACCTAGCATATTATTCTCAGCACTTCTGTTCAGTATTGTACTAGAGATTCAATTTTCCTTTCCCCATTTAACTGCCTTGGCACATCTGTTCAAAATCAGCTGACCACATATATGTGGATGTTTTTCTGATCTCTGTTAACATTCTGTACCATTGCTCTCCTTACCTATCTTTATATCACACCCTGTGGCTTACAGGAAATCTTGAAGTTAGGCAGTATAATCTTGAAATCAGGCAGTTCCAGAGAAAACAAGCTTAGATTCTTATACCAAGAAAAAGAAATAAAAGGTATTTAAACTGGAAGAGGAGAAGCAAGATTGTCTTTATTCATAGATGACACAGTCATTTCTGTAGAAAATCCTATGTAGTCTACAAAAGAGATACTAGAATATGTGATGTGAGCAAAGTTGCAAATTATATGATTAATGTACAAAAATCAACCGTATTTCTATATACCATCAATGAACAACTAGAAAACAAAACTGAAAATACTATTTATAGCCTCATCAAAAATCTGAACTATAAAGATAAATTTAACAGATGTTAAGATCTGTACAATAAAAACTACAAAGCATTAAAGATTTATTTATTTATTTGAGACGGACTCTCCCTCTGTCGCCAGACTGGAGTGCAGTGATGCGATCTCGGCTTACTGCAATCTTCGCCTCCCAGGTTCAAGTGATTCCCCTGCCTCAGACTCCTGAGTAGCTGGGACTACAGGCACACGCCACCATACCCAGCTAATTTTTTGTATTTTAGTAGAGATGGGGTTTTACCATGTTGGCCAGGCTGGTCTGGAACTCCTGACTTCAAGTGATCTGTCTACCTTGGCCTCTCAAAGTGCTGAGATTACAGGTGTGAACTGCCACACCCAGCCTTAAAAAATTTTTTTTAGAGACAGGGTCTCAGTATGTTGGGCAAAGGTGGTCTTGAACTCCTGGGCTCAAGCAATCCACCCGCCTTGGCCTCCCCAAACCTTGCAATTACAGGTACAAACCACCATCCCTGGCCATTTTCTTAGAAATTAACAAGCTAAATTCTAAAATGTAAAACATGAAAAACAGAGAACAGCCAAAACAAGTTTTCAGAAGAAAATAAACTTAAGAGACTTATACTGCCCCACTTCAAGATTTCCTATAAAGCCATAGTAATCAACAGTATGTCTGATGTAAAGATAGGTAAGGAGAGCAATGGTATAGAATAACAGAATTCAGAAAAAGATCCACATACATGTGGTCAACTGGTTTTGAACAGATCTGCCAAGGCAATTAAATGGGGAAAGGAAAACTTTTTAACAAAGAGTATTGGAATAATTGGATGGCCAACATATACAAGGCCAAAAAAAAAAAAGCCATAATCCTATGTTACATCATATGAAAAACATCAACTCAGAATGGTTCACAGGCTAAAACTGTAAAATTTAAGAGCTAAAACTACTGATATAGTTTAGCTGTATCCCCACGCAAATCTCATCTTGTTTCTATCTCCCATAACTCCTACGTGTTGTGGGAGGGACCCGGTGGGAGATAACTGAATCATGGTGGCATTGTTTTCCCCATACAGTTCTTGTGCTAATGAATACGTCTCATGAGATCTGACGGTTTTATAAAGGGAAACCCCTTTTGCTTGGCTCTCACTCTTGTCTGCCACCATGTAAGAAGTGCCTTTCACCTTCCACCATAATTGTGAGGCCTCCTTAGCCACGGGAAACTGTATATCTGTTAAACCTCTTTCTTTTGTAAATTGCCCAGTCTTGGGTATGTCTTTATCAGCAGTGTGAAAATGGACTAATACAACTATAAAACTTCTAGAAGAAAACAGGAGAAAATCTTAGTGACTTTGCGTTTGGCAATGTTTTTTTTTTGAGAAAGAGTCTTGCTCTTGTTGCCTAGGCACAATCTTGGCTCACAGCAACCTTCACCTCTCAGGTTCAACCAATTCTCTTCCCTCAGCCTCCTGAGTATCTGAGATTACATGCGCCCACAACCAAGCTCAGCTAATTTTTTTTTTCTAGATGGAGAGTTTCACTCTTGTTGCCCAGGCTGGAGTGTCATGGCACAATCACAGCTCACTACAAACTCCACCTCCTGGGTTCAAGCAATTTTCCTGCCTCAGCCTCCCAAGAAGCTGAGATTATAGGCATGTTCCACCACACCCGGCTAATTTTGTATTTGTAGTAGAGATGGGGTTTCTCCATGTTGATCAGTCTGGTCTCGAACTCCTGACCTCAGGGGATCTGCTCACCTCGGCCTCCCAAAGTGCTGGGATTATAGGAGTAAGCTACTGCATATGGCCTGGCAATGACGTCTCAAATATGACTGATATTCATCAGCATTTTGCAAAACTGATATACATACCACTTCTTGGTCTTTTCATAACGGATGATTTCCTTGGAAGATTTAACCCATTAGTACTAATGACTCGTTCAGCTCCCACCGTACTAGGGTTCTGCTTCAGTCGTGCAGCCTCGGAAACAACACCCGACTCTGGTCTAGGACAGTAATTCCTATGCCAAATGCTAAGAACATGAGTTGGTTTTTGACATGTTTTGTCATCCCAACTACGACTTCTTGAATGGGCAGGCTAAAAAAGGAAAAGGAAAAAGGTTATTTGCAAAAAGAAAATAATCAATTTTTTTCCTTCTGTATCAACATAAACTACAAATATTAAGTTACCCTTAAAAATAACAGCGTTTGATGAAATAAATACCTATCCTTGAATAACATTTCCTACTCTGCTGGTCCTATACTTTTCCATTAAATGTGTCTTATATGAAGTCCACATTCTATTGGAAAGAATCAGAAAAGAATAGAAGCATAATGTTATACAGTAATAAGTGCTAAGTAGAAAAATAAAAGAGAAATGTTATCGAAAGTTGATTAATAAAATGAATGCGTTGAGTTTTGCCTATGAATAAACTTGAGGCTACAGGAAAACAGAGATGCAAGGGACAGTGAGAATTCTGTGGTTGGAGCACAGGTGTGAGGCTGGAGTAAAGAATTAAAGCCTTGGCATTACAGGAGCCCCTGCTGGGAGATGACTAACTAAAGAGAGAATTATTTGGCCCCCATGTCCCCATCTCCAACCTGACCAGACAGTCACCAAACATCTACCTGCCTTCAGAACTAGAACAACTGAACTTTTGAAACCTAGAAAGAGTAACAGACGTAGCAGGCATTTCTGAAGGTAGAGAGATTCATTTGTCTGAAAACAGAGATTAAATAAAAGGCTAAACAGTGACTTGCAAGGAACCATGCAACCCCGTCCTGGCCTGCCCCAACTCACTTTCCCTATCCTGCTCTCCAAATACAGACAGCCAAAGTTTAGCCACCCTAAGCAGACAGCTCTTTTTGGAAAAATGTAACTGTGCAGAGAACATTCCAACATTGGAGAATTCACACATCAAGTCCAATGTGTCACCAATGACATCACCCAAGAACGAAGTCCAATGTAATAAGCCCCACCCATTTACACAAAGCTTCCCGTGAGCTTTCCAGTGCCCCTTCAAATATGACTGGACGGAAGTTACTACCATGAGGGAGAAAATACCAGCACAGGAAAAAAATACACAGCAGTTACAGAGAGCAGAAAAAAATGTCCAAAACATTACCATAGTCTGAGAGAGAAAGATAACAGATGACATCCAAATCTTCAAAAAAAAAAAAAAAAGTACAATTAAAGAATCCCTAGATATAAAAACATGACAGTAGAAGTAAAAATTCAACAGAATTTCCTGCACTGGTAGAAAAGCTCCACGCTGTCCGCTACGTTAGCCGCTAACCACTGAGCACCGGAAAGGTAGCTACTGTAACTGGAGAACTAAAACAGGAATTTTATGAACAAATTTACATAGGCACACATGGCTAGTGGCTACCATACGAGACAGGGCAAGGTTAGAAAATAGGGAAATAGCAACCGAGTGTAAGGTTTACATAACTGGAGTTGATAAAGTTCATTTTTAGTGTCATTATGGATTTGCTCTCTTGGCAGGCTTGGCTTATTTCAGCTCACAGTAACGGTTACTTGTCGGTCCTCCATGGGTCACCAGTTTGTTAGTGGTCATCTTTTCCAGGCTCCCTTCTTTTTTTTCTCAAGATCTGGTTCCTTTACATGGTGAACACTAAGACATTCTTAGTCCAGCCATCATGAACAACCTTAATATATCACTTTTACATATTAAGTTCCCTTAATACATCACTTTTTTCTACATCTGCTGTTTTTTTTTAAGCCTGGAATCACTTACTCATTTTGAAAAACTCCGCTAATCCTCGCGAGCTGAGGATACGCATCAGTTTCTTTGAGCAGATAGTACAGAGTTTGGCTTGGAATCACAGCTCCCCTATTTACTAAAATGGTGAGCTGGGCAAGTTACTTAGGCGTCTTCTAACTGTTTCCTCATCTGTAAAATGAGAATGGTACTGACTTCAGAGGCTTTCCGAAGAGTAAATGAGTTAACATGTCTAAGGTGCTTAAAAGAGCACCTGGAACATAGTAAATGCTCAGATGTTTGCCATTATTATGATGGAGCATTCTCTTAGGTGGAGTGAGGGACATGCTTTTGTTTCCACAGAGCCTAGAATACATCTTTAGCATAGCACTTACCATGTTTCTCTCTATATAATCCCATCTCCTTCCTATTTAGGCAATGGGCATTTGACAGGCAAGGATCTTATTTTTCCTCTATTTCTTATTTTTCTTCATAGTCCGGAACCCTAGCTAACCTAATTACACTGTTGCAGTGCTTGATAAATGTTTAGTAAAGGAATAAATTAGTGAGCAAGAATTAGACTGGAAGCTACGGAAAAGACGAAAATGTTAACCAGAAGGCCAACTCAAAGAGGCAAGAGGATGCAGGAATGAAATGGAAGCCAAAGTTAATTTCCAAGTTTTTCAGTCTGAGAGAACAAAAGAGACCTGTAGCTGACATTCATTCATTGAGCATAATGAATGATATTTACACAGTAAATATCGTACAGCCGTGAGGATCACAAAGTTCTATGAAGACCACATTCTATTGGAAAGAATCAGAAAAGAATAGAAACATATTGTTATACAGTAATAGTTGTTAAGTAGAAATATAAAAGAGAAATGTTATTTGCCTATGAATAGACTTGACGCTACAGGAAATCAGAGATGCAAGAGACAGCAAGAATTCCATGGTTGGTGTACAGGCAAGAGACTGGAGTAAAGATGGAGGCGTGAGTTCTTTGCATAAATGGCATTAAAGCCCTAAGGACTTACCTGCGGAAGAAATGCAAACAGAAAAGAGAACAGACGATAACAGAAATACAAAGAGAAAGAGAATGATGAGGGACACCATCTTGAGGAATACACACAATTTCGAAGCAGAAGAAAACAGCAAATTATTCAAAGAAACAGCACGGGCATGCACTAAATATTTGTTAAACTGTACATGACTGAAAAAAACAGTTTTTACTACCGTAGCTTTCCCAGGTTTGGGTCTTTAACGATGCCAAATGCCACAGAAGCTGAATGGCGTGAGATGAGAAAAAAAGGCATCAAATGCTTGGTATATTCAAATGAAATGCTCAGGGATAAGGGTTTGATCATAAATAACAGTCACTTCTTAATTTAAAAAAATTAACCAATATATGTTCTAACAGATGTAATTTCTCTAGGATTAAGTTGTTTTTAACGTACACTCTGCACAGAGCCTGGATACAGAAATGCTTAAAAGACGCTTAGTGTAGGAAGATTTGCCTTTAATCACAGTTCTTGAGACATAACTAAAATGTGCTTTCATAGAGTTGTCATCAAAACATTACCATAGCAGTATCTGGATTGTAGTCATCGATCTGTTCAAAAGTATTTATATCTTTATTTCCAAGTGCTATTTGAAGAGCTATGGAATCGTCCACATATCTAGGTTGGTAAGATTAAGGAAAAACAAATTTATTAACAACCAACCAAATGATACTATACTAAGATGGAAAAATGTTTTCTATTGTCACAGAAAATCCATAAGTTTATAACTTAAATGGAGTCTAGTTACTTTACACATCAGCATTACTGAAAGCACAGACATAGTTCACTATCTCTATCAGTCCCTGCAGGAGTTGGTGTCTTCTGAAGCAAGGCCCCATGCCATCATACTCCTCCCCTTTCAAGGGAGACGGAAGTAAAAGTCCTAGCCACCACCTAAGGGACTCAGGGCTCTGCATCAGCCTGTGTGCACGTGGCCAGTGGCTATGGGAAGGGCATCCTCTCCTGGTGCTCTCAAATGCCCAGAATGCTCCTCTGAGAAATCGATCGTGCTTGCCACGAGGAGGTCCTCTCAACAGCCACCTTTGGAATGTGACAGACCCTGTGCATGTTCCTGTCAGTCGATCTAAATAATCTGAATGCACAGCGGATGAGCCTTGGGTTTATAAACAAAAAGTTGGGCTGGGCACGGTGGCTCACGCCTGTAATCCTAGCACTTTGGGAGGCCAAGAGGGGCAGATCACAAGGTCAAGAGATCGAGACCATCCTGCCCAACATGGCGAAACCCCATCTCAAAAATACAAAAATTAGCAGGTTGTGGTGCCGTATGCCTGTAGTCCCAGCTATCAGGAGGCTGAGGCAGGATAACTGCTTGAACTCTGGAGCCAGAGGTTGCAGTGAGCCGAGATGGCACCACTGCATTCCAGCCTGGGTGACAGAGCAAGACTACATCTTAAATAAATAAATAAATAAATAATTTTTAAAAAGTTGCCCCAAATTTTCACTAGCATGGTAATTTAAATGAACAATATACAGATTTCACTATAAAAAAGAAAGCAAAAAAATAATTTGCAAGCTTTTAACTAAATGCCTCACAAAAATTATCACCATAAAAATATTGAAGAAAAAAGCACAAATTCTACCATTCTGGTTCAGAAAGGATACTGCCCAGCGTAGCTTAGTGTTTCAGGATCAACGTCATCTTCGTAGGCGTTCAGAGGAATAAGTTTCCTTTTGATGGGATCAAAAACTAGCTGATAGAGGAAGGTATTGTTGGCTCGAATAAATCCTTTGATGTAATCCTCTGGTACTGTGATATTCATCTTGAGATAATGCCCAATTTTCTTGATAACCTAACAATGCAAGCAAAAATATTTTATCTGCAACTAAAGAACTGGGAACATATATATTTTTTTAAATCACCCCCCACCCCCTAGAACAGGGAACATATTATCCTCAAGGCTGACTGACTTACATTACAGGATCATGAAGAGGGACTGAAACATTAACTGCTTTCATTTACATCAAAAAAATTCTATCAGCAAACACAACCATGTAATTTCACTTAAAATTCTAAGTCTCATAACCAGTATTTTCTTTGGTTTTTATTTACTTTTTCTTTTTTGAGATGGAGTTTCACTCTTGTTCCCCAGGCTAGAGTACAGTGGCGTGATCTCAGCTCACTGCAACCTCCACCTCCCAAGTTCAAGCGATTCTCCTGTCTCAGCCTCCCAAGTAGCTGGGATTACAGGCATGAGCCACCACACCTGGCTAATTTCTGTATTTTTAGTAGAGATGGGGTTTCACCATATTGGCTAGTCTGGTCTCAAACTCCTGACCTCAGGTGATCCATCCACCTCGGCCTCCCAAAGTGTTGGGATTACAGGCATGAGCTACCACGTCTGGCCTTTCCTTGGTTTTTCTCTTACTAATTTGAAGGATAAAAATACAGTTATATAATACATCAAGTTTATCTTTCTAGGTGTAATTTTGAGATACATTATTCATTCATCTTCAAAGTTCTTTTTATTAAGAAAGGAAAAAACAAAGAACATACAAAATCTGAAAATTAAAAAAATCCAAATATTCTTGGACTATATTTTTAAAACAAGTTGACATTCTGATTTCTGTGATTCTTAAAGTTGGAAAGGATCCTAAACATTACATAGCAAATTCATAGGTGAAAAACGGAAGACCCAGAGAACGAAGGGATCCTGGGGTCATAGGCAAGTGACAGTATGTGGTCCTATTCCCACCTGGGATACCATCTCCTAACCTAGAGATCTTTCCATTACATTACGTCACCCTCAGCCCTGAGGACTATGCTTTGTACTCTTGGAAATAGATGGAATTTCTGCTCTCTAAACTGTAAGGGCTTTAGGGAATATCCAAGGGGGAAAATGAGCTTCTTTAATGTTTATTTTTTAAGAGAAACTACAAAGTAGTGATATCCAGAGTCTCAGAATTTTCCAGAGGATATATGACACATGATATCAAATGAGACTTAATGAGGCAGCAGATACAGGTTGGGTATACCTTATCCAAACTGCTTGGCACCAGAAGTATTTCAGATTTTGAATATTTTCAGATTTAGGAATATTTGCATACACACATTATGAGATAAGGTAGGGATGGGGCCCAAGTCTAAACATAAAATCCATTTACGTTTCCACACGCTGACAGCAAGAAGGTGAAGAAGACAAAAAAACCAAATTATGTTTCATATAAGCCTTACACACATAGACTGAAGGTCATTCTATACAATATTTTGAATAATTTTGTGCACCCTTCACATGAGATCAGGTGTGGAATTTCTCATTTGCCATGTTGGGGCTCAAAAAGTTTTGGATTTTTTGAACATTTGAGATTTTTGGATTAGGGATGTTCAACTTGTATATGAACACAGCTGTCTTCTATTAGGCCACATGAAAGAGATTTCCATAAATACGTCATTCCTCTCTCTCATAATTTTTGTTTTCAAAAATATGATTATTCTTCATAAAAGCATGCTATTTATGCTAATTTGTAATGAGTTTATTATAAAGTTTAAAGAAATGGATAAACATTTAAATTTTTGCTTTAATTTTTAATTCAGTAATTCAGTAAATAACAATAGCTATCATCTACATATACAAAAAATACTACCACATAGAACTTTAGGAGTGTAAAGGGATCCTGAGACCAAAAAGTTTGAGAGCCGCTACTACAGTTATAGCACAGAAGTCAAAAGACTATAAGTTAAATTTTACCCTAGAATATTTTGCTCTTGAGCCTCTTTATATTAGTCTTTATTTTTAAAATCACCACTTTTTTGTCAACTGCAGAAAATACGATTCTTCCAATGTATGTTAGTTGCTAAGGCAAAGTTCTAGTGCCTCAATCATTTGCTCCTTTTAATAATGTGATATAGGTTATTCACATAACATAATATTTAAAATCCATATTCTGATTATTTTATTAAGGAAATGTTCAGAAATTGAATACGACACTTGGCAAATCACTCTTACCTTTACTATATCTGGATTATTGGCTAGTTTTAGGACTTTGCATGCCTTTGCTAATCCAATCCCACGCAGTGATGAGAGGTAGTCACAGCCTGAAAGAATACACATGTAACGAAATTTCTCTTCAGTGAATACATCCCCAAGCTGTCTGCACATTCCTAGCCGAGCCTGATCAATTTCAAGTCCATTTCCAAACTGGTCCATCTTTAAAATCACCTTCAAAAGGAAGGGAAATTGTTAATCCCTAGAAGAGCCACTTTTATTTGTTATTATCTACTCCACTGCAATAATTTTAAGAAATCTTTCTTGTTCTTCACCATAACACTGAAAGAAAGGAGACACAGATAGACAGGCTGATGATTATCAAGTTTACAGATAAATTATGCTGAAGCATAGGATACGACTAGACAAGGATATACAGCCAGGACTCACTTGTCACAATTCTGGTATAAAGAAAGCTCTTTTTGCATCTCTTTATTTCCTACCTATGTTACAGGGTTGTTATGATGACCAAATCGTAATGTACAAAAAAAATTTTCTCTTTCTGTACCTTTTAAGTAATCTTCCTTATGATTGAAACAATACATGTTTATTGTAGAAAATTTGTAAAATGTGGAAATTCAGGAAGAAAACAAGTCATCCATATTCCCCCATTTATCACTGTAACCTAGCATTAACCTTTTGATAGAGACTCTTCTAGTCATAAATATAGGCATTAACAAAAATAAGAGCAGCTTGTAGTTTTGTATCTTAATTCTCCCCATAGTAACTTTTCCATGAAATAGTTTTATACATAATTCCAAATAACTGCATAGCAACCCATTAGCACATAAGTTTGCATACCCAACCTAATTGAGAAATATAAAGCGTATGTTGTCATTACTCAAAAATAAAACTGGTAAGTTCATATTCTACTAAAGAATTTGTACAAAACAAAACAAAACCCTCCAACCTTAAGGGCTTACTCTGAAAAAGTATCCAGATTACACAAATGTCCAGGAGCAAAGACCTTCTTTTCATTTTTAAATAAAATAATTATTAACATTATAAAAATAGATGTCAGTTACCAATATTCTATTAAATAAAATAATTTATTTCATATTTCATAACCATTATAAATTTCATAAATATTATAACTACTATAAATATTTTATAAATGATAATGATTTCCTGGACAGGAAAAACTTCAGCTCCTTGATTTACACTATCCCCATCTACATAGAAAAGTAACATGCAGTAGTCAGAGTTAAGTACCTTTTTACAGCCAAAAGCTAGGAGATCCGAGTCCTCTGTAATTATTGCTTGCACAATTCCCACTTTGTTAAGATAGGCCAACTGCGCATCAGCTTCATATGGAGCCACAAGGCAATCTACTCCCTGAGACCGGGCAGCCTGCAGGAGAGAATCACAGTGAATCTCCAGCACAGCATCTGGAAAGCATTCAACTTCCTGTTTCAAACCCACTTTATTACTAGCCTCAGCACACACATGCCAATATTGCTTTGAGAATTCATTTCCTTTGAAGTAGAGTTTTTCTACTGCAAGTTCTAGTATATGTTGAACTAATTATATAGCCACTAAGACATTTTTAAAGATTCAATTTATAAAATTTGGAGAAAAGAAATACTGCTATACAGTCAGAGGAAAAAAGAATCCTACAAGCTACAAAAGTTAATTATTTTATTTTTTTGAGACAGAGTCTGGCTCTGTCACCCAGGCTGGAGTGCAGCAGTGCCAGCCATCAGGGACCTCTGCAGCTTCGACCTCCTGGGCTCTGGGCTCAGTGATCTTCCCACCTCAGCCTTCCGAGTAGCTGGGACTACATGTGCATGCCACCACACCCAGCTAATTTTTTTGTATTTTTTGTAGAGACAAGGTTTTGTCATGTTGTCTAGGCTGGTCTCAAATTCCTGGACTCAAGTGATCTGCTTGCTTCAGCTTCCCAAAGTGTTAGCATTATAAGCGTGAGCCACTGTGCCTGGCCTAATTCTTTTAAATTATAGAAAGCTTCCTCCCAATTGACATGAACCCAGAAATTAAAAAAAAAGAAGAAAGAAAGCTTCCATCTTAAGAATGGCCACATTCCAAAAATATACATTTCTTTGGAGTGTTGAATATATTTTCCCCATAAAAATAACAGGTTGTCCTGTCAGGCTACAAAAGTCGAACAGGGTACTGACACAGTATTGATAAAATTATAGACTATATCCAGCAATGTCTTGGGGGGAAATATATTCATATGTATATGCATATACACACACACACATATATACACACATATATAACTGTCCTCTAATAATATATATGTTATATATATTATAGACTATAGAACTATATTTAAACCAATGTATTATGAGAAAATACTTCTAAAATAATCTTGTGAAGAAAAACAAGCCCTATCAGCCTCCGTGTCAAAATCTAGGCAGTTGGAACTGGAACTTCCTTGTTCTAAATCACGAGAAAATGGTTCCCAAGGCTTGAAGAGAGGCTTTGGGAACTTAAAAAAAAAAAGAGGAAAGAGGTATTAATATCTGCTACTATCAATTTTGGTGACAACTTGCAATTTGCTATTTTTCTCATTTTTTTTCTTTTTTTGCCCAGCAATAGTCCTGTTCTCCTCCATGTATGCCACTATTTGTGCCCAATCAAGGTTTCTCCTCTACTTCTGCACACAAGGCAGCCTCTCTTCTTGTGACTACACAGAGCACACATTTTCTCTTATACTTCACACTCTCTCCTGCATCCCATCCTTTCCTCTTGACCCATACAGAAAGAGCCAAAGACTCAAATGACAAAGCCAAAATAAGTACTGTAGTATTTATTTTAGCTCAAGAACTGGATGACAGAACTGTTTTAAGCTAGAAAAAGCTGACTCTGCCGGGTGCGGTGGCTCACGCTTCTGTAATCCCAGCACTTTGGGAGGCTGAGGCGGGCCGATCACAAGGTCAGGAGTTCGAGACCAGCCTGGCCAATATGGTGAAACCTTGTCTCTACTAAAAAAAAGATACAAAAATTAGCTGGACATGGTGGTGCACACCTGTAATCCCAGCTATGGGGAGGCTAAGACAGAAGAATCGCTTGAATCCGGGAGGTGGAAGTTGCAGTGAGCCAAGATGGGTGACAGAGCAAGACTCTGCCTCAAAAAAAAAAAAGAAAAGAAAAGAAAAGAAAAAGCTGACTCCACCTTTATCAACCCACCTTTAACAGGCCAGGCACAGTGGCTCACAGAGGCAAGGCAGGTGGATTACCTCAGATCGGGAGTTCAAGATCAGCCTGGGAAACATGGAGGAACCCCATCTCTAATAAACATGGGAAACGGGGAGGAACATGAAGGGAAACCTGGAAAACTTGGAGGAACCCATCTCTATTAAAAATACAAAATTAGCTGATCACAGTGGCTCATGCCTGTAATCCCAGCACTCTGGGAGGCTGAGGTGGGCAGATCACCTGAGGTTGGGAGTTCGAAACCAGCCTGACCAATATGGAGAAACACCGTCTCCACTAAAAATACAAAATTAGCCAGGCATGGTGGTGAATGCCTGTAATCCCAGCTACTTGAGAAGCTGAAGCAGGACAATCACTTGAACCTGGGAGGCAGAGGTTGCAGTGAGCCGAGATTGTGCCATTGCACTCCAGCCTGGGCAACAAGAGCGAAACTCCGTCTCAAAAATATATAAATAAATGAAAAACACCTGTACCAAACAGGCTATAAAAAGGGGAAAGTGAGGGCTGGGACTGTGGGCACCCCGACACTAAGATTTACAGGGATAAGGAAAGAAGCTGCTTTGAGGAGGAGGTAACAGGGAACAGAAGTCTGTAGGGTGCCTAAGGCAATGAGGCTAAATCACAGACCTCTGTCATTTGAGAGTGCCATTTACAGTAAGTGTTGAGACTACAGGAGAGCTGGGTGAGACCAACACCTCCAGGGATTTATTCCTTCTACCTCTTTATTTTTTTATTTTTAATAGAGATAGGGTCTCACTATGTTGCCCAGGATGGTCTCAAACTCCTGAGCTCAAATGATGCTCCTGCCTCAGCGTCCTAAAGTGCTGGGATTACAGGTGTGAGCCACTGCACCCGGCCTTGTTCCCTCCATTGCTCTGGAACCTGACTAAAGAGAGAATCTTACTTACACCTTAGGATTTCTCCTGAAAATCGTTGAACTCTTCTTTATCTAATGATACTATTCCCTTCTTCTGACATCTGCCCTTTACTTGAGATTAGGCCTAGAACGATTTTCCACCCTTGATTTTCTTGCTCTCCCATTAATAAACAACTTGTAACTAGCTTTAGTGAACTTGCCCACCTGCCCCTTCAATTTCATTTTTTATTGGCTTACTTTAATTACTTTGTGGGCCATAGCGTGTGTGATATTGATAGACCGGGTAAAACACTCTCGGGCCTCCGAGACTTTCCCCTCACGAAGAAGCTGCTTTCCCTTAAGAAGATTGGCTTGTCGTCTTCTGCAAGGGAAGAACATTTTTAAAATACAAAACATTTAAGAGGCTGACTCAAGAAACTATAACAAAACAATAATTCAAGAAGCTTTCCTAGAATTGAAACAAGTTTTTGACTCATTTTAAAGTACACACCAGGTCCTTGAGAACATTAACCGGGATGCTTTGGGCTTCTAAGGCAAAAAGAACAAGTGATTTCAAATGTGTATGCGCACACACACACACAAGATTACCATCAGGCTTTTCCACAGCAGTTCTTTATGTCAAAGAAAATGCAGTAACTAAGATACTTTTTTTAAAAAAAAGTGATAATAATATAGCAGATACCTAACACTTAAGGAAATCTGTTCACATACTAGGCTATAAAATAAGCCTCAACAAATTAAAATTTTATTTATTAATTTGTTTAAGCCAGGTACAGTGGCTTGTGCCTGTAATTCCAGCACTTTGGGAGGCCAAAGCAGTTGGATTGCAAGGTCAGGAGTTCGAGACCAGCCCGGCCAACATGGCAAAACCCTGTCTCTACTAAAAATACAAACATTAGCTGGGCGTGGTGGCATGCGCCTGTAGTCCCAGATACTCAGGAGGCTGAGGCACAAGAGTTACTTGAATCCAGGAGGTAGAGGTGCCAGCGAGCTGAGATTGTGCCACTGGCGACAGAGCGAGACTCTGTCAAAAACTAAAAATTAAAAAAACAAAAAAAATTTTTTTTTAGTGACTGGATCTTACTATGTTGCCCAGGCTGGAGTACAGTGGCTGTTCACAGAGGTGATCAGAGGGCACTAAAGCGTTAAACTCCTGGGCTCCAGTGATCCTCTTGCCTCAACCTCCCGAGTACCTAGGACAACAGGGGAAGCCAGTGAACCTGGATTAAAATTTCAAAAATTGGTATCCTATAGACTACAGCGTCTGACCTTAGTGCAATGAAGTTAGAGATTAAGTAGAGAAATCACTTACTCTCTTCTAGATCTCTCTACTTCCTTTTTAGAAGGTAAAGTACATCCATCAAATACGAGAATAGGCTTGATCCCATGAGATAGTAACATATTTACAAATTTCATACAAAATCCTACATACCTATGGAAAAAAAACAAAAATACATTTAAGTGCTTTGCCTTTTGTAAGGTAATATTACTTCTGCTCTATTTTAATCCAGATGAGAAAATTATGAAAAGAGAAGGTTTTCTATGTTGTTATTTTAAGCAAATGTTTTCATAGGAATTGGAACTCTAACTTACTAGACTTGGATTCAAATCCTGCCTTGGATACTTATGACCCACGTGATGTCTGATGAACTACTTGACCCTCCAAGCCTTGGTTTCCTTATCTGTAAATTAAAAAGCTTTGATATTCCTTCTAATTCTGACATCTTTGGTTTCAAATCTGGTCTTTTTCTGCCATTTTTTTTAAATTTCAAATCTATTGAAAAGTTGAAAGAATAGTACAACAAACACTGGATTCCTCCAATAATACCATATCACAGCCACGTAATTTAATAGTGACACAATATTATCTAATACTCAGTTGATATTATAATTGGTACAACTGTCTCAATAATGTTTTCTATTCAGTGATGTCCTGGTAAATGTTTAACCACCAGTTCTGGGGGAAGAGGTGCCTGATCTCCCTGACATAAATATTCCACAATGGCAGATGAGCTACCTACATGAACTCAACAAATGCTGAGCTGAGAAAACATGGTGTATAAAGAGCTCATAGGAGCTGGCTCCAGGACACCACTGCTATTTTTTTCCAAATCCAGGATCCAACCAAGGATCAGGTATTATATTAGGTATTGTGACAAAAACAACTGCATTTACAACTTCTATCATTTTGTTAAAAAAAAAAAGACATTTTAGCTGAAAAACAGGAATGGGAAAACATAATCTTTAAAGACAATCTTTTTGCATAACACAAATTTAGCTGCTAAAATAAAGAAAAAAAAAAGATGACCTTTTAAATCATATATAGTCACCAAGTGCGGTGGCTCATGCCTGTAATCCCAGCACTTTGGGAGGCCAAGGCAGGCAGATCATGAGGTCAGGAGTTCAAGACCAGACTGACCAACATGGTAAAACCCCATCTCTACTAAAAATACAAAAAAAAAATTGCTGGGCGCGGTGACAGACGCCTGTAATCCCAATTACTGAGGAGGCTGAGGCAGGAGAATCACTTGAACCTGGGAGGCGGAGGTTGCAGTGTACCGATATTGCACTATTGCACTCCAATCTGGGTTACAGAGTGAGACTCCATCTCAAAAAGTAAATAAAAAATTAAACCATATCTAGTCATCTTCATAGGAGACTCACTACATTATTATCCTATTTTTTTCTATTTGTTGTAGATCAGCGACCATGAACTTGCATTGGTACAGAACAATGATTGGGACCTGCTGATCATAAAGCAAAATTTAGGAGAAAGTCAATGTGAAATTAGAACAAATTTTACAAGACATTTGTTCTTTTGCTAACTAGGATTAGCAGTATATTTTCTTTTTTTTTTTTTTATTTGTTGAAAACACCCAAAACCAGAAGCAGTATATTTTCTGTACCCAAGAATGTGGGAGTCAGAAATTATCATGGATTTTCAAAGCATTGTTAAAAAATTTATCTTAAGAATTGGACCAGGCACAGTGGCTCATGCCTGTAATCTCAGCACTTTGGGAGGCCGAGGCAGGTGGATCACTTGAGGTCAGGAGGTTGAGACCAGCCTGGCCAATATGGTGAAACCCCATCTCTACTAAAAATACAAAAATCAGCCAGGCGTGGTGGTACATGCCGGTAATCCCAGCTACTTGGAAGGCTGAGACAGTAGAATCACTTGAACCTGGGAAGCACAGGTTGCAGTGAGCTGAGATCACGCCTCTGCACTCCAGCCTGGGTGACAGAGAGATTCCATCTCAAAAAATAAATAAATAAAGGAGATATTAATAGTCTTTGGTTTTCATCCATTAGTGTCTTGATACTCTGGCTTATTATAAAGAAAGAAAACTATGCCTATTATCACAGAAGGAAGTCATCCCTGATTTGGCAATATTCTAAAACATACAGCTCTCGCTTCTTGAAAAGTTATGGCATTGAGTGAAAACAATCCGTTTCTGGGGGGGACAAAGGCATTGTACATCTCATTCTTAATTGTCAAAGAATTAATATAAAGTCCAGACTTACCTATCGGTAGGTTCACCTTTGGCTAGTTTTTCAGCACAAGCAATAGCTCCTTTGTGAAGCCAGCAATATGTATCCACAGCTACTACCTGCCCTTTATACTTCTTCACATGGATGGGTTCAGAAGCTTCTTTGATAAATTGTAGCAAGCCATGTATCCCCATGGTGCCAAATTAACTACATGACATGAAAAGAGACAGAACAGTAATATTTAAAGAAAAATACATTTATCAAGACATTTTAGATAAATAAAGAGCTGGGAGTCCAATGTAGAAATTGTTTAGACATTCAAGAATCACTAATCTTTCATATTTTAGCTAGGCTCCTCTCTGTCAGACAATTTCCATAGGGTAGAATTTACATGAATTACTAATACTACCCCTAATGCCACTTGACAGTTGCTTAATGTTTGTTCTATTCAAAGTGCTTCTGCACTTTGACTCCTAACATATGCACAAAGAAAACCATGCATGTGATAGCATCACACTGCCTCTACAGAAAGGATTCATTATAAGGGCCAACATGCAATTCAAATAGGAGTAGAAACTCAAAACATTTTATAGGAAGGTAAGCATTTCACTTAAAAAACAAAGGAAAGGCCTGGCGCAGTGCCTCACCCTTGTAATCCCAGCACTTTGGGAGGTCGAGGTGGGCAGATCACCTGAAGTCAGGAGTTGGAGACCAGCCTGGCCAACATGGTGAAACTGGTAAAACCCCGTCTCTACTAAAAATACAAAAATTAGCCGGGCGTGGTGGTGCACGCCTGTAGTCCCAGCTACTCAGAAGGCTGAGGCAGGAGAATCGCTTGAATCTGGGAGACAAAGGTTGCAGTGAGCCAAGATGGCACACTGCACTCCAGCCTGGGCAACAGAGTAAGACTCTGTCTCAAAAAAATCTCAAAAAACAAAAAACAAAAAAAACAAATAATTCAAAAAGTTGCAGAAATGATCCTGTACTTTTTTAGGACTGAAATTCACCACTATCAGAATGCATTATTCTAAGCACAAACATTCTGGTCATACACAGCAGTGGTGCCTAGGGGCAAGTCCACCTGTCTCTCGGAAAGCCACCCCAAAGAACTATGAAACTGCGTCTGCTATGCAAATACAGCTTCACGACAAATGCTTTAGTTTCCACCTGCTTCCATTCTGGTTGCAGCCCCCAAACCCTTTCTATGCAAAGATTCTGGAACTGTCACAGCCCTTTCTGAAGAACGGACCTACTCCCCCTACTCTACAATAAAAAGCAATGTGCACTGACCAGTTGTTTAGCGTTTCATAATACAAATCTCTCCTACCAAACATTAAGTATGGAAGGAAGGGAAGAAAGAAAGTACAGGATCAGAAGTCAGCTTTTATCAGAGCTCTAAAGGCTCTAGTCCAGCAGTTCTCAAATTTCAGAGGTTCTTAGATTCTCAACTTCAATCAGTGTTTGGGATTCACTAGTTCTGCTGTGAGGCTCGGGACTCTGAATTTTAAACACAGCAGGTCATCTGGATGCAGGTGGTCCTCAAGCCACAGTTTCAGAAAAACAGTCTCTTACCTCTCAGATGGTGTCTAAAGTTTTATCTCACTCCGAGGAAAACGGATATAATAGTTCATGAAATTTACCTAAGTTTCTTCTGGGCCAGGCAAATATCCTCGAATAAGTATTTCTTCTTTAGCGCAGTAAGAATGGCTGAGTGCAACAGTAAGAATGAATGAGCACATATCTCAAAGAGATTGCATGTGGCACTCGAGGTAACAACACCACCATCTTCACATTATCCCTCTGTCTCGCGGAGACGTGCAGGCGTGGCCCCAAGCCCATTCCAGACAACACGCTTCCTTAGGCCTGCACAACATTAAGGAAAAATGTACTTGTCAATATATATATATATATATATATATATATATATATATATATATATTTTGTGTGTGTGTGTGTGAGACGGAGTTTTGCTCTTGTTGCCCAGGCTGGAGCGCAGTGGGGTGATCCCTTCTCACCACAACCTCCGCCCCCCGGGTTCAAGCGATTCTCCTGCCTTAGCCTCCCGAGTAGCTGGGATCACAGGCGTGCGCCACCACACCTAATTTTGTATTTTCAGTAGAGACGGTGTTTCTCCATGTTGGTCATGCTGGTCTCTAACTTCCTACCTCAGGTGATCCACCCGCCTCGGCCTCCCACAAGTGCTGGGATTACAGGTGTGAGCCACCGCGCCCGGCTACTTGTCAACACTTAAAGGTGGAGAGACTGCATGTAAAACCTGGACTGCCAGCTTCTGCAGAAAAATTAGAGAAGTCTGGCAACCCTGGCGCCTGCTCTGGCTAGGAATCATCAGCTCTTTATCTCCCTCCGTTCACTAATTGCAGACCTCACGTGGCCAGACGTCCCCTCGGAACAAAATAACATACACTCCACTCAGGCTGAAGGCTTTGCTGTCGGGTTGGGAAGACCACGCCAGATCCTCTCCTTCCCTTCCTGGAAGACCCCGAATCCCGAGAGGAGGGTCAGAAGTGACACACAAATCGACCCCCAACGGAACCCACCCATTAGCCTCCGCACAGCCCATTCCTCTCACCTTCCGAGAAGGGGCTCTCCTCGTCCCCTTGAACGGAGCCGATCGGGGCTGAAGAAATCCGCCCCCGACGCCCCCCTAACTTACTGCGGCCAGAGCACCCACGACCAGCGACGCAGAACACGGGTAATCTGGCGGCACCGCGCGCGAAAGCCGGACCTTCCAATTTGCGCGGGTTCCTTGCGGCCCCGCCCAGCGGATGTGACGTCAGCGCGCATCCCGCGACCCGGCTCCGCTTCTGGCGGCTTCCAATTCTTAGGGTAGCGCCCTGAGCCCTCCGTCTGGCTGGACAGACACTGATCCGCTGCCGTAAGACTCCAGCCGCTGCTGCCGGCCGGAACCCCGTGCGGCTTCTTGAGGGCGCGGGTGAAACTGGCGCTGCTAGCCGATGGGGAGCAATGCCCCGGAAGTTGGGCGTGTTTACAGCCGCAGAGGCTGCTGGGCGTTGTAGTTTTCTCCTGGCTGCAACCCCAGTTCTGGAGGCTGACATTTAAAGAGCGCCGCCGCGCGTTTGTGTTGAGGTTTTTCAAACGTGGAAAAAGACCTCCGCTGGAATTAGTTGCTCAGTCCTCCTCGGCGTCATCAGTCCCATCCGAATTCCTTCATTCTCTTTAAAGAGAACTGAAATTGAATTCAGTTCACGCTGCGCTCTTTTCCTCATTACGGTAGTAGTATCGATTAAAAGCTGTTCTACCACTTTACCTAGAATCCAGCTTCGTTTATTTTTGACGTAAGTCGGGGAAAATTAACTATAGAACATGATCTTGAAAATGGCCTTAGAGACAAAGACTATAAAGGCATTTTGGACTTTCCCGGCCACTTGCGGCTAGGTTTCTAGTCCGTGTAATATCCTAGACCTAGTCGCTGTCCTCTTCCCTTAGGAATATTGTGATTAAAAAAAAAAATGCAAGAAACCTTCGGCCGGACCACAGAGTAATGCTCTGGGCTCAGAGATCAATAATTCAGACTCAATTCAAGAAATTGAAGGGGAAGAAGAAAATGCTCCCCATTTGATTACTTTCTTTACATATTTATCGCTTGTTTTAAAGTCTTTTCATGATCAGTCTAACATCTATCATGCCAATTTTTAAGACATCTATAATGCCTTGAATTTGTTGCTAAAATTGTCGAAAAGCTGCCACCTTTGGAGAATGTGCTTGGGAGAGGAGAGTTGCTTCCTTCCTGGTTCTGTTCTTTAGAGCTGGGACTACAAGAGATGAGAAGACTTATCTTCCCTCCCTCTTCCAAAGGCTATGGTACACCTCACCCTAAACTAGCTGGGAGTGGACTGTTGGGGAAGGTGGGGGACAGTTTCAAACTGCCGTACATTAAAGAGGAACTTCCATGTGGGCAGCGTGTGTTTGTAGAGAAGCTTTCTTATAGTCATTGGACTATCCAGCTGTAATAACTGCTTCAGTGCCTAGAAGCCAACCATGAATATGTCACACATGAAGGTCTTAGAAAGGAATACCAAAATAAAAAAGATACCCATTCTGGCTGGGTGTGGTGGCTCATGCCTGTAATCCCAGCACTGTGGGAGGCCAAGGCGGGCAGATCACGAGGTGAAGAGATGGAGACCATCCTGGCCAACATGGTGAAACCCTGTCTCTACTAAAAATACAAAAATTAGCTAGGTGTGGTGGTGTGCACCTGTAGTCCCAGCTACTTGGGAGGCTGAGGCAGGAGAATCGCTTGAACCGGGAGGTAGAGTTTGCAGTGAGCCGAGATCACACCACCACACTCCAGCCTGGCGACAGAGCAAGACTCCATCTCAAGAAAAAAAAAAAAAAAAGGGTGCCCATTCCAGCTACCCTGAATCCATCACAAAACTAGAGTAAGAGTTTGCTGCACTGCAAAGGGCTTGTGTGTTTACCAAGAATTAGACTTCGCCAGGTTTCAGATTGGGTTCTTGGCTGCAGTGTTGAAAGATTAAAACTGAAAAAGAAAACCCTAGTTATAATACACTTCACGAACAGAATGTTTTTGCTCTTTGGGAGGACAAAATCATTTGCATCAATTTGTGCAGTAATTTACTACTGCCTTAAGTGTGCCTGTCAGTGCCAGGTGGTGTGGGGACATAAAGAGATGACCTGTGTCTTCAGGGAACTTAGACTCTAGTTCTGTAGACAAAGCGCAGTTTATCAAACAGTGAAGTCACAAATCACGATGGTGTGTTACTAAATGCTAAATAAATGGTATATCCCATACCTTTCCAGCTTAAGACTCAGTTCCAGTGTTACCAGCTTCCAAATGTCTTCCCTAAGTTGGATATTTGTTTGATATGCACAAGCATTCTGTGATGACTCTTGCCCTGACGCTTCTCACACTCTCGCTGTGTTTGAATTGGCTTTGTCCTTTAATAGTGAGAAGAGCTTTTGATGTAGGGTTGCCAGATTTAGCAAATAATAACGTAGGACACCCAGGAATTTGAATTTCACATGAACAGCAGATAAATTTTTAATATATCTAATGTAATATTTGAGACATACACTAAAAGAAATCCCTGTTTATCTGAAATTTTATCTGGGCATTCTGTAATTTTATCTGGCAACCTTACTTTGAGGGCAGGGATTATGTCTACGAATTTTCATATCCCAGTACCACTAGGGTAGATTTTAAACATTTCAAATGTGTGGACTCATACATGAATGTCCTAGGTATGGCACCATTATTATGGGTTTTCTGGACAGCTGTTATCTTTCATTACTCTATCTTGTTGAAAGATCGGGTTGCCCGATTTTTAATTTGGAAAATATTGTCTCCATGGTTATAGGGCAGTGTTTTCCAAAGTATGGAACTTAGCCAGTGATTTTGGGCCTAGTGAGAGTTGCAAGGGGACTTCTGCATGGCCTCCTGCCTTTGCCTGGTTTCACGGCTGAGCGGCACCTCCCCCTACACACATGCACACTGATGCATACACCGGTAATTTCTAAGAAGAGACGTAGGAAGTGGGGGTTCTTTTTAGTCAGCAGCATGAAAAGGCTTTTTATTTAGTTATTTTTGGAGACAGAGTCTCGCCGTGTCACCAGGCCAGAGTGCAGTGGTGTGATCTCTGCTCACTGCAACCTCTGCCTCCTGGGTTCAAGCGATTCTCCTGCTTCAGCCTCCCAAGTAGCTGGGACTACAGGTATGCACCACCGCGCCCAGCTAATTTTTGTATTTTTAGTAGAGACAGGGTTTCACCATGTTGGCCAGGATGGTCTCCATCTCTTGACCTCCTGATCTGCCTGCCTCAGCCTCCCAAAGTGCTGGGATTACAGGCGTGAGCCACCGTGCCCAGCCATGAGGAGGCTTTTTCTAAAGTTCAACTTTCCTCCAAATCAGCACAGGGAACTGGGGACAACCTCAAGTGCTGGGCAAGTCAGCATCCTCCGGTCAACTTAGGTGGGACTATGTTTTTATTATGCAGAATGACACTTCTGAAAAATAATATAGCTGGTTCCAAGATATACATTTTAGGGAAACTGGCATAGGTCTTTGGCAAAGCTCTCTTGGAGGTGATTGATATATTAGCATCGACATGACCTATCTATCTAAATAATAAGTTTTACTATTAGAGTCCTGAATGAGTCCTGAATTATAGTACTTAGGGAGCAATTAGTATTTTTCAGGTTGGTCGTATATGTTTCTCAGTGAGGTATTCTCCAATTATGGTATTCCTCTGTTGAAATGAGTATGGATAGGTGTTGAAAACAGTATGTATACGGTGTAAAGGTGAAGATGATGAAGGAATGTGCACGGTGGTGGTGACTATTACATATACATGGAACAGAATATCCTTTCTGTTCTGACTGATCATCAACAGCTCTGGTTTTCTGTTTAAGTAACTTGTTTTTAGGTCCTCATTTTCATAGCTCAATTTGATTGGTTTTTATTTGCATTCAATTACTTTTACATTTTTAAATAATTTTAATCGAATGACTTGTTTTTATTGTATTTTTACAGTTATTTCTATTGTGGCAAGTGACACAGTGTTAATGTGAAATTTGCTTTTTAAGTAAATTTAAGTTGAAAACCGATTAAGTAAACAACAGAACAGATGTTTTGCAACAATGGTAAATATGAGTAAGTAAACTTTCTGAAACAGTCATCTCTCCCATCATTAAAATAGGCTTCGGCTATCACCTCTGCTCCCCTTATACTAAAACTTTTTGAAAAAAATTTGCCTGTACTGACTATCTCAAGTTCCTCCATTTACTACTATAAATAGTAATATTATATTGCGATTACATTGTATTATATGTGTAAAACATACATAGAGAAAGCATAAATCCTAAGCAAATGATCACAAAAGGAACATATATTACCACAATATGTTACATGGTATTGAACATATCAATGATCTAGGACAGAGAATCCACTCGATCCCTCCCAGGAGACCTTTTGTAGCTCATTTCCAGTCACATATCTCTGTCCTAAGTACTAATCAGTCTTGTTACTCCAAGCGTTGCCTCGTTTGTAAAATTTATATAAATGGAGTGAAGCAGTTTTTATCCTTTAGCATTTGGCCTCTTTTACTCAACATCATATTTGTGAGATTCATCTATATTATTGAGAGCACCTATTGTTTGTTTTTCATTTGCATTTCAATGTAGAATTCCATTCTATAAGAACATTATAATGTATTCATTCTACTCTTGATAGATATCTGAGTGGTTTCAAGATTTTGTCTATAACTACTGCTTCTATGAACATTCTTGTAAGTTCACGTGCATGTGACTTCAACTCCTACTCTTCTTGGTCTTGCCCACTCTACTTTAGCCATCTAGCCTCTGTGCCATTCCTTGACTATGCCAGGTACACGCCCACCTCCAGACCTTTGCTTATGCTGTTCCTTCTTCCCAGAATGCTCTTCCAACAGATAGCCCCGTAGCTTGGTCCTTTACTTCTCTCAGTAATACAGACAGGTTTCTTCCCAGTGAGGTATTTTCCAATTATGCTATTTAAAATTGCAATTCCTATTCCTACCTTGGGATGCCTAATTTCCCTTTCCCTGATTTATTTTTCTCCATGACACAGACGATACTTGGACATATTACGCATTCCAGTTCCCTATTTGTTTAATGAACATCTCTCACCTCACTATAATGAAAGCTCTGTAAGGGCAGAGACTTTTGCCTATCTTCTATAACATTGTCTGGCTCATAGTAAACTCCAATTAACTGGTTGAATCGACAAATGAATATTGAAATCAGCTAACAGCCTGGATCTAAAATAGATGTTGTACTGAACCAAGCATAGAAAGTTAACACCAAGACAAAAGTAGGCCAAATTGCAGGGTCCTTATTGCCGGCGACCACGGAGGACTCACGTCTCTCCAACCCGTGGCCCTGGAGGGAGGGTGTCAATACCTTTTATACCTTTCTCCCGGGTAAGGGTATGTGGCGGGGGTGGGGGTGAGGAGCCTTAGACATTTCGAGGGCTAGTGAATTCTGCAAATCACTTTCTGGGCAGAGATGAGGGTGAGGGGCAGGGGTGAGGGTGAAGGGGTTCAAACATTTAGGGGATTCCATAAATCATCTCCTGGGCAGAGAGGAGAGTATGGGTCTCTGGACATTCCTAGGGCCAGAGGCCACATTGTGGATGTATTGTCACTTTGACTGTTACTTAAGTGGCTTACAGAAGTCAAGATAAGTCTTAGTTTGCAAATCATCTGGGTTGTAGTAGAAATAACAGATCTTAGTTATTTATTACAGGGCGCAGGGGCCATGATGGAATTAGCTTGGGCTGTTTATT